>PVLC010025911.1:0-23213 GCA_004027655.1 Graphiurus murinus | reverse complement strand
ATATGGGAGCCAGAGTGAGCTCTTAAAAATGTCACAGTGTACAAAACTTTCATTGGGACTCTTAGTTTGGGTTTCCTTGAAAGCAGAGCCTGAGACAAGGATTTGGTGCAAGTAGTTTCTTTGGGAGGTGATGCCAGGAAGGAGGAGGTGAGAGGGAGGGAATGGAGAGAGAAGGGAGCGCCAGTGTAAGTGTGTGTTACTGAGTCGTTGCTGCAGACTTGGCTGGGACCTCAGTGTCCCCAGGATTGTCCACCTGAGGGATGGACTCTGTCTTGTCCCTCACTCACTGAGGGTCTCCCTCAGGGCACAAGCCCCCCTTCTTTGTTCTGCTTGCACTTGGGCAAGGGTGCAGAGGCCTCCTGCAGCATCGGGCAGGCCCTGGGCAGCTGGTGGGCAGCTGTGCTTTGGCGACCAAGGTGCTGGCAAGTCTGACCTCGGGAGGAACTGTCCCCACAGCTGCGGGTGAAATTAGGAATCGACAGAGGAGCTGTGACACGGGCACATAGCAGGGGTGTCTGCTTCAGACCGCTTCCTTTGAAGGAAGAGGCCGTTCCTGCGTGGCTCCAGTTCACCCCGCCAGCCCCACTCACACCTGCCTCCCGTCACTCCCTTCAGCCATGGTTCTTCCAAGAGCCGTTCTCTTCCGAGGGCCTGTGGTCCTTTGCACACACTCTTCCATGTGCCTGAGATGCTTTTCCCTCCCCTCTCCCTCGCTAACACTTGCTCCGTCATCTGGCCTCACTCGGCTTGGATGCTGCTTCCTCAGGGAAGGGCTGAGCTCCCTTCTAGTCTAGGTGCCTGTTTTGTGTGTTCCTGGCACCTGGGTCCAGGTGCCCAGCACCTAGGTGAGGCTCAGAAAGCGAGCTGATTGACCAGCATCAGCTCTTGATTGTCCTTTTTTTTTTTGGTACTGGGGATTGAACTCAGGGGTGTTCTACCTTCAAGCTATACCCCCAGCCCTATTTTTTATTCTTTATTTTGAAACTGGGTCTCACTAAGTTGCAGAGGGCCTCACTAGGTAGCTGAGGCTGGCCTCAAATCCGGATCCTCCGGTCTCAGCCTCCAAAATGCTGGAATTACAAGCATGCGCTACCACCCCAGCTCTTGATCATCTTCTACTGGGGAAAAAAAAAAACCTAGGCTACAGGGGCAGATCCTTCTGTTTCACTCATTTGAGTCTTCAGACACACTGAGCAAGCCAGGCATGGTGCCTCACACCTGCAATCCTAGTGCTCGGGAAGCTGAGACAGGAGGATCACAGGGTTGAGGCGGCATCAGTAACTTAGTGAGACCCCTGATTAAAAAAAAAAAAAACCCAAAAACCAAAAAGGAAGACTGGGGTGTAGCTTGAAGGTAGAATAATACACCTGGGTTCAATCCTTAGTATTCAAACACACACACACACACACACACACACACACACACTCAGCAAATATTTATGGAGAGTCAGTGATGTGCCAATCAGTGTTCTAGGCTCAGGGGAGAAAGATCCTGGCCTTTGTAGCACTTCCATCCTAGCTGGGGAGACAGCAGCCGGCCTAATAAATAACAGAGCACGTAGGGCAGCAAATTCCCTTTTTAAATATGTGACCGGGTTGGGCCTCGACGTCTAAGCAGAGACCTGGAGGACCTGGAAGAGTTCCTGGGGCAATCTGGGAAGAGCGAGGCAAAGCCTGGGTGCGCATAAGCCCGGCGTGCTTTAGGGACGGCAGGGAGACCAGTGTGGCTGAGGCCCAGTGAGTGGGAGGACCGGAGAGCAGTCCAGAGGGCGCAGTGTCGTCGGGTAGAAACAGTCTCCGTGTTGCACAGTATGGGAACTGCTGGCAACATGGCTGTTTAAACTTAAATGAAGCCGGGCATGATAGCACGCTTGTAATCTCAGTCCTTGGGAGGCTGAAACAAGAGGATCGCAGGTTCGCAGCCAGCCTCAGCTACCTAGTGAGGCCCTCCACAACTTAGTGAGACCATGTTTCAAAATAAAGAATAAAAAATAGGGCTGGGGGTGTAGCTCGGAGGTAGAATGCCACTGAGTTCAATCCCCAGTACCTAAATAAATAAATAAATAAAAATTTAAGTGAATTTAACTTAAATAAATGAAAAGCTAAGCAGGGCATGGTGGTGTGTGCTTATAATCCCAGTACTTGAGAGGCTAAGATAGGACTGTAGGTTCACGAAACCAGCCTTGTGAATTTAGTGAGTCCATGAGCAACTTAGTAAGACCCTGTTTCTAAATAAATAAATAAATAAATAAATAAATTGGGCTAGGGGTGTACCTCAGAGGTAAAATACTCCTGGGTTCAATCCCTAGTACCACAAAAAATAAAGTTTTAAAGTTAATAAAATTAACTTAAATAAATTACAACTAAAATAACCTAAAAAGTTAATAAGCAAATACGTGAATATTTGGCTCCCTTAAGCCAGATAAGTTATTTTTAATAAATACAAAAGTTAATTTATTTAATGTTAAGTAGATTAAAGGGACTGGTCCTGGGTCACAGCCGCACCTTGCCGGTGCTCCGGCGCTGGCGTTGCCCTCGCAGACACGCTGAGTGCCGTGAGCCCCGCGGGTCATGGCAGGGCAGGCGCGCTTGCCCGTCATAACTGGGCGCGTGTCGTGGGGTCTTTTCCTCACCTCCCAGGGTGGGCAGGATTGGAGCATGCGAGGCCTGTTGGTCCAGCCCCAGCCTGTTAAAATGCCTTTCCCAGTGACCTGCCGAGCGGTCATTTGTCACTCTTCCCTATCTCCAGGCACGGGGAGCTCACTATCTCTCGAGACCAACTCTGGACAGCTTTGACGTTTGGGTTTGCTCAGCCAGGAGGCCTTTCTGCCTCCCTGCACCCACCCAGGGCCCAGCTCCACCCTGCAGGGCCGTGCCGGGCGGGCAGGCGGCAGAAGCTGCCTGTGGGCCTCATCTGCTGCGTTCATTTTCTCCTATGACAAGACCAGACAGGCGTGCGGGGCGGATGTGTCAGCTCTGGGACGCCCTCAGGGACCCATCTCCTTCAGTCCTTCCCTGCCGCTAACCCCAAAGTGTGGCTTTGTCCTGAGTCAAAGATGGCCACCTCACACCCTGCCTCACCTCGGTATTCCAGGTGGGAAGAGGAGGAAGGGCAGGGCAGAGGTGGAATCGCTGCGGCATCTCTCCAGGGAAGGGGAGCCCACCCCGGGACTTACACTGCTAATACGCATCCAGGTCTGACCTCAATGTCTGCTTCACGCAGGCCCAACTAATGTAAACACACAGTTCCATCCCCATTTTCCTTTTTCTTAAACAAAAAGTTGCACATTATACATGCTGTTTAAAACTTTGCTTTTTCTGTCTATATGTTGGAGACATTTCCGTATCTTCCCAAATAAAGAGCTATCCATTTTTTAAACTCTTGCATCATTTTCCGTGAGCTAGCTACACCAGGGCTGCTTTCATCTGCGTCTGTTTTTTTAATGCAGTTGTTTGGGCAGTTTCCAGATGTTCACTATATCAGGTAAAACTACCCATGCCTCATTTCATTCAGGGACTGGTATGTCTCTATTTTATTTATTTATTTATTTTTGCAGTACTGGGGATTGAGCCCAGGGGCATTCTACCTCTGAGCTACACCCCCAGTTCTATTTTTTTTCTTTATTTTGAAACAGGGTCTCACTAAGTTGCAGAGGGCCTCACTAAGTAGCTGAGGCTGGCCACAAACTCAGATCCTCCTGTCTCAGCCTCCCAAGTACTGGGATTACAAGTGTGCACCACCATGCCTGGCTGAGAGGGGCTTTGGTCTTTTTATTCAGCCTTCTCATCACGCCATCTCTGGTATGTCTCTAGAATAAACTACCCCCAAGTGTAATTGCTAGACCCAAGGCTCTCTGCAGGGGCCGCTCCATTCTCTTCCACCCCATTCTATCATCCTCGTTGTTTTAGGGTGGGAAGGCCTCTGCTGCTGACTTGCTGAAGGACCTTGGGCAAGTCCCTTGTACTCTGGGGGACCCATTTCTGAGGGTGCGTCTCCTTGGCTTGTCCTTGGGAAAAAATGCCACCCCTGCTCTGCTTCCTTGTTTGGCCTTTCCCATGTCTGAGCCACATGCAGCCTTTGTGACCATGGCTTCTTAGAAGGGGACGTCAGCCCAGAAGGAGCCCAAGGCAGGCCTGTGAGGTCAGTGTGGGAGCTCAGACAGCGGGACCCGCCTGGGTGAAGGCCCAGAGGTGACAGCTTGGGTTGAGGCACATGTCCCAAGGGCCAGGCACTGGGTACTGTGCAGAGCCGTGCCATATCTACCGACCATCCGGATAGTTGTTCTCTTGCTATTGAAAAAATATTTTGACTTTCTTAAACCTGAACTTATTTTTTTAATAAAGGAAGTTTAGATCATTACTATATATAGAAATCCAGTAGCAGATTAAAAGAAGCTAGCCAAAAAAACCAAAACAAACAAACAAAAAACAATGAAGCAAAGCATCCCTAAACCATCCCCTTCATTTGCTCACTAAAAGCTCAGACCCAAGGCTGCTTGCTGTTCTGCTGCTGTCTGTGTTCAAAAAGGAACATTGGAGCCAGGTGTGGTGGTGCACGCTTGTAATCCTAGTCCTTCTGAGGCTGAAACTGAAGGATCCAGGTTTTCGGACAGCTTCAGCTACTTAGTGAGGTCCTCTGCAACTTAGTGAGACCCTGTTTCAAAGTAAAGAGTGAAAAATAGGACTGGGCGTGTAGCTCAGAGATAGAATGCCCCTGGGTTCAATTCCTAGTAACACACACACACACACACACACACACACACACACACACACACACACACAAGAGCACTGTGGCTAAGGGTATAGCTCAGTGGTAGAACGTGTGTTTAGAATGTGCAAGTCCTTGGGTTTGATCCCCAGCACTGAAAAAAAAGGAACATAAGCATTAAAGACATATTAGGACCAAAGGAGACTTCTTACTGATGCAGTTAGGATGACTAAGATTTTCTTTCATTTTTTGGTACTGGGGGATTCTACCTCTGGGCTATACCCCCAGCCCTGTTTTATTTCTTATTTTGAAACGGGGTCTCACTAAATTGTGAAGGGCCTCACTAAGTTGCTGAGGCTGGCCTCAAACCTGCAATCCTTCTGTCTTAGCCTCCCAAGTACTGGGATTACAAGCGTGTGCCTTCACACCCGGCTTTAAAGTTGAATTTTAATGGAATAGTGTTACTTAGTCTTGACCCTACCAGTGTAAGTAATAGAGACACTAGCCTGAAAGATAGATTTCTCTTCTCCCTCTTCCTAGGGCCTCAGAGAGAGGAAATGACAATTTTTGGAAGGGCCTGTCCTCTAGGAACTAGACTTTTTAGGGCTTTGGGTAAGAGAAGAGAGAAGCCACAGCATGGACAGGCCTTGCACACAGTAGGCACTCACTAAATGCTCATCAGGAGATTGGTTTTGAGTGGGTCCAAGGGGTTTTTACAAAAGAAGGACAGACGTTCAGACAAATAGGTGTCTCTCGGAATCTTCCTCTGTCTTCCTGGGGCAAACAGTTTATCTCACAGCAGTGGCCTGCTGCTGGAGCACTGGAATGGGAGTCATCCAAAATGGGTGGGAGGAACACAGGACTACTCTTCCCTCATCTTCTCCATCTCTTTATTTGTTTGTATTAAGTAGGAAGCAGACAAACCCAAGCGTGGAACAGACCAGCATAGGTTTATTTCTTGAAAGTCCGGAATGGGTGCCCTCCCCAGTGAATAACTCTCTGTTCCCTCTGGGACAGTGCAGGGACCCAGGCTCCGTCCACCTTGTGGCTCTGCCGCCTTCTACACCTTGCCACTCTGGCGTCTAAGGTTGTCTTCTGCATGGAGCTGGTGAGAAGGAAAGACACACTGGCCAGGAAGCGGGCACATCCTGTCTTCTGTCATTCCACCGACAGGAAGCCAGTCACGTGGCCGCATTCTGCAGGGGAGGCTGGGAAACGGTCTAGGTGCGTGCCTGGAAGAAGGGGACTCTGATGGTGAACCGAGAACTGGTCTGGGCCGTGCTTGGCGGCCGTGGTGGTCCAAGCCCTTTGATTTCTGCCTCCATCCTTGTCTCCCATTACTCAGGAGCTTCTCAGGAGGGCTCTTAGACACTTGTGTGTGTGCAAAACATCTTTTTTGTACCTTGGTTCTATTCAAAACGCCCTTTGCTTTCTTCTTTCTGCTCGTCTCTGACCAGCTCATATGGTGGTGGAAAATCAAACCACAGTCTCAGAATTTTAAGTAAGGCTTTGTCAGTTTCCAAGGATTACCTGCAGCGAGAAGAACCTGGACTCAGCCTGGAAGGGTCCTCTTCCTCTTCCTCTGCCCCAGCTCCTTCTCAGCAAATGACAGGATTCCTTCTTTCTTTCTTTCTTTCTTTGCTACTGGGGATTGAACCCAGGAGCATTCTACCTCTGACCTACACCCCTGGTCCTATTTTATTCTTCTTATTTTGAAACGGTCTAACTAAATTTCGGAGGGCCTCCTTGAACCTGCAATCCTCCTGTCTCCGCCTCCCAAGTACTGGGATTACAGGCATGTGCCACCACTCCTGGACAGCACTAAGTCATTTAATCCTTCCAGCCTGCGAGGTTGGTGCTTTTACTATCCCATGTCACAGAGGGGGCGACAGAGGCACAGAGCCGTAAAGCAACCTGCTCGAGGTCCCGGAGCTGGAAGAAGCAGGGCTGGAACCCAGGTCATCTGGTGCCAGCTTCGTCCTGCTCAGCCACGAGTTCAGCAGGACCTTCTGCCGGTCCTCCTGACCCGGTGCCTCCCGGGGCCCCAGGAGGCCAGGGCACCTCACTCAGGACTGCTGTGAGGGGCTTCTGTGGCAGGAGGACGGCAGCAGTGGGAATCTCCTCTGAGTCCAGTTGCAGTTAGGATGCCTTTGGAACTGAGGGGTGCAGCTGCCCAGAACAGGGGCTGGGCTTGGCCCCTCCTGTGGCCTCTTCCTGCCCTGTCCCTGGTGGTGGAACAGGCACCAGCCCCCGGGAGCAAATGGAGCTGCCTGGAATTCCTTCCCAGCCCTCCTTATCAGTTTGCAGTCGCCCTGAGTGGGGTGCACGGGGGTGTCTGGACCCTGGGGCTGCTCTGGGGAATGCCATGGCTGCCCCCCTGGGAGGGGCCAGAGGCGGGGGCGGCCTGGGCAGGCAGGGCCAGCTGTCACATTCCTCAGCTCACAGACAGCTCTCCTGGACGCCCTGCCCTTATTTAGGCAGGAGATGTCTGCTGACTTGGGCCTCTCGGATGCCACCGCAGGCTGGTCACTGAGCGGGCCAGGACAGGGCACGCCCAGAGCTAAGTCAGCAGGCTTCCTGGCGGCCAGTCCCCGCAGACCTGGACTCCCCAGCCAGGGTGGGACGTCCAACCTGTGGGGAGAAAAATCACCCTCTAAGCAATCGTAACAAAAATAGCAGCTACCATTTCTGGGGAGGCCTGCGTACTGGCTCCAGGCTAAGCTGGCCTGTCAGCCCTGGAAAGTGTCTCTCTGACTCACGGTTGTACTTCCAGAGCTAGCTCAGGACCTGGCACACAGCAGGTGCATAATAATTGCTTGTCAATTGAATGCATGTAACACTTCTCACTCCACAGTTCACTTAATCTCACAGTAATTAATTGTAGTGGTAGCAAGTGCTGCTATGAACCCATTGGAGAGGTTCCACGACCCCGCAAAGGTCGCACAGATTGGAAGTGGGGGACCTGGGTTTAAAACCCCAGGTGATCAGTAATGCTTCCATCTTATTTTGGTGTCAGTGGAATGGACTTCTTGGCTTTCCCGTTTGCTGACTCCATAGCCTCACTTGTAACATGAGGATTGCTAGCCAGGCATGGTGGCACACACCTGTAGTCCCGGTACTTGGGAGTCTGAGATAGGAGGATCACAGATTTGAGGACAGCCTCAGCAATATAGCAAGACTTTCACAACCTAGCAAGACCGATTTCAAAACAAAAAAACAATTAAAGAAAAAAAAGGGCAGCTTGGAGGTAGAATGCCCCTGTATTCAATCTCCAGTAACACACACACACACACACACACACACACACACACACACACACGGGATTGCTGGTGAAACCTGCTTTAGAGGGTATTGAGATAACACAGTGCTTTAGTGCAGTGCTGGGTACATAGAAGGTGCTTATCACGTGTTGCCTATCAGAGACGGTGGTCCTGGTGGTCATGGCGGTGGTGATGGCGGTGGGTGTGGAGGGACTCGGCACCCTCCTGCAGCATCACACCAAGGAGCAGAGCAGGCAGAGGGTGAGGCCAGTCTCCAGCAGGCCTTGTCCCCCTCCCAGAACATGACAGCCATGGCCCTCTGGAGAGGGTGCAGGGACAGACAGTCAGGACTCGTAGGCTTTCCGAAGCCTTCCCGGTTCCCTGTGCAAGAGGCTGGAAGGGGCCTTGGGTTTTACCCTGTTAACACCGTCTACGCACCTGCCGTGGGCCCAGGCTGTGCTGGTGTCCACGCAGAGGCGGAAGCAGGACTGGCTGCCTCGCTGGAGGTGCCAGGGCCACGCTCTAGAGATGGAGACATGCAGATGCCAGTGCTTCCTGTCCTTCACTGTGTGCGTGCCTGGGCCAGTGACTGCAGTGCTCCCGTTTCCTCACCTGCACACTGGGAATTCTAGTAGTACTCGCTCCTGAGGGGGTGGTTGGGGTTAAGTGATACTCGTGCAGGCGCTTGGAGTAGACTCGGTCACATAGCGAGTGACTCTTCCAACATGTCTGAAACACAGTGACTTTCTTTTCTTGAACCTGCAGTCCTCTTCTCTAAGCCTTCCAAGTACTAAGATTATAGGTGTGCACCACCACGTCCAGCCTAGTGATTAACTTCCAATCATTAGAAATTGAAAATGATAGCCGAGTATGGCGGCACATGCTTGCAATCCCAGTATTTGGGAGGCTGAGACAGGAGGATCGCAGGTTTGAGGACAGCCTCAGCAAGTAGTGAGACTCAGCAACCTATAGAGACCCTATTTCTAAATAAAAAATAAAATAGGACTGGGGTTGTAGCTCAGAGGTAGAATGCTCTCGATTTCAATTTCCAGTGCCACAAAAGAAGAGGAGGAGGAGGAGGAGGAGGAGGAGGAGGAGGAGGAGGAGGAGGAATTTGATAATGATCATACAGGCTTCACCGGGCCTAGTGTCCCCATCTTGTCGCTGTGTTGGTATTCAGTGATATGCTTTCCTCCTCCTCCTCCTCCTCCTCCTCCTTATTCTTCTTTTTGTGATACTGGGGATTGAACCCAGAGGCATTCTAACTCTGAACTACACCCCCAGCCCTATTTTATTTCTATTTTGAAACAGGGTCTCACTAGGTTGATGAATGTCTCACTACTTGCTGAGCCTGGCCTTGAACCTGTGATCCGCCTGTCTCAGCCTCCCAAGTACTGGGATTACAGGCGTACGCCACCACACTGGCTCAATGAAATGCTTTCTGAATGTCCTTTGACTCTATGAATCTCACAAATGTATGTGGCCCTTACAGCAAGACCTTTATCCAGAAGATGCTCAGTGAGCCTAAATATATGTTGGATAGATAGGCCTGCCAGGTACCAGGCTCTTCCTGGTGACCGGGACAGGATAGTTACAGCTCCTGGTATAGTAACATGGCAGCTAAATGCAGGGGGCCGTATGAGTGGAGCACTGATCAGGGGAAGCATTCCTGGGGAAGGGTCCTGAAGCATTTGTAGGAGTTCTCCAGATATAAAAGGGGAGGGGGGACAGTAGTACCCAACAGAGGAAACAGTCTAGGTGAATCCCTAGAGGTAAAGCAATAGACAGGGCGCTTGGGGAGCCTGAGGCTTCTGTCTGCCCGGAGGGCATGGAGTCAGACTGGATGAGTCCACCAGGGCTGAGTCACCAATGCACACGGAGGCACTGCGGGGTCTTACACAGGGGCCGAGGTTTGCTGGACGTGGCCTCCGGAGACCTAGTGGAGAAAAAGCAGGAGAACTCACCTCCAAGGTTAGTTTCCAGCGGGACGCTCCAGCAGGATCATGCCAGTTGTTAATTTTTTAAAGAATCTGTCTTGGTTTGTAACTAGCAGCTGCTCAGAGCCTCCGAGTGTCCCCTGCCCCGTCGCTATCCTTCTACTTGGCCTCTTGCCCGGGACCTTGTCTCCCCCAGCGCCCAGCAGCTGAGTGGTTACCACCTGCCCGCCAAGACCTTCTGCCGTTCCCCCGGTGGGTGGACGCCTGCCCTGGCTACTGCAGTTGCTGCATATTTTCAGCGCCACTCCCTGCCTACACCTCAGGCCTTCTGGCTCCCAGGAGGCTTCAGAGCGTGCGGAAGAGCCGGGCCAGCCCAGGAGACCTGGCTTCTAACCTGATCCTGCCTTCTTCTCCAGGGGGGCAGGAGGTTCCACCGCTGACCCCCCAGCATCACCCCGAAACCCGTCCATGCCTGACCGGCCTGCAGCACAGCTTAGCATGGGCTTCTAACCACGCATGCCGCCTGCAGACCAGCCCAGTGCTTCCTGGCTGTGTGGCTGCGCCCGGGGCTGCACTGTCTCTTGAGGCCTCGTTTTCCTGTTCATTGAGTGGCCATAAGGATACATTAAACCATACCTCTAAAATTCCTCACACCAAGAGATGATAGATTTGTAAAACACTTATGTGTTTATGCAGCACTAGGGCTCAGACCCAAGGCCTCATGCATCTTGGGCAAGCATTTACCATGGAGCAATGCTCCCCCCCATATCTATTTATTTTGGAATGGTTGTGCTATATGCCCATTCAGAAGATCTAAAAGGGTCATTTGGGGGCCTGGCAGGAAAGGGTATATTCTAAGGGTTTGATGGAAGAGTTTAATGAGAGACTTGGCAGAAAGTTAACAAGGAGTGTTAAGGCACCCAGGACCAGCGGCCACAAAAAGCTGTTAGTGCCCTAGTTCCAAAGGGACAGACGGGAATTGGCACTTACTATTCACTTTTTTTTTTTTCAGTACTGGGGATGGAACCCAGGGGCCTTCTACCTCGGAGCTACACCCCCAGCCATAGTTTTTATTCTTTATTTTGAAACAGGGTCTCACTAAGTTGCGGAGGGCCTCACTAGGTAGCTGAGGCTGGCCGCGAACCCGGATCCTCCTGTCTCAGCCTCCCAAGTACTGGAATTACAAGTGTGCACCACCACACCCGGCTGAAATTGGCACTTACGAGAGGCCCGTGGGTGGGAGCTGCAGCTGGGGAGGAAGGAGCTGGGTGGGAAGAGGGAGGGGGGTGGAACACCCCAACCCCTCTCTCTCCCCTCTCCCCTCCAGCCTTTTCCTGGTGGCTGGTTGGCTGGACCCAGTTGGAAGATGGAGGGCCAGGGCACTGGGTGACACAGGCTGTGAGGACGGTCTCCCCAGGTACAGGGCAGATGGAGAGTGTTTGCAGGCAGCAAAGGGAGGAGATGGGACCAGGGAAAATAACCCAGCACTGCATACATTTCCTCCTGTTCTTTCTCTCCCTCCTTCCCTCCCTCCCTTCCTTCACCCTTTTTTGTGGTAGGGGCTCCTGGACATTGAACACAGGGGCATTCTACCTCCAAGTTACACCCTGTGCCCTATTTTATTTGGAAATAGAGTCTTGCTAAGTTGCTGAGGCTGGCTTCAAATCTGCAATCCTCCTGTCTAGGCCTCTCAAGCACTGGGATTACAAGTGTGCGCCACCAGGTTCTCAGGTTCGCGGCCAGCCTCAGCAACTTGTGAGGCCCTTTGCAACTTAGTGAGACCCTGTTTCAAAATAACCACGCCCAGCTTGGGTTACCAGCTTCTTACTCACACTTCCATAAATCTTCTGTAATATAGAAGAGCAAACTTATTTGTTTACAGAAGTGTTACACCTTACTTTCTAACTTGACATATCTTGGGATCACTCTGTGTCAGCATAAAGATGAATGCAGTGGTCACATAACCGTCATCAGTTGGTTTTGCTCTGATTTAGTTAACCAGTTCCTGGCTGCTGGCTTTGGGTTTGTTTCCAAGCATTTGCTGGTACACGCAGTGTTGCAGTAAATACTCTTGTGGATGTGTCATTTTGCACATTTTGAGTGTATCTGTTGGCCGGCTTCCCAGAAGGGGAATCACTGGCACAAAAATATGTAGATGCCTGAATTTCTGAAGAAAAAAAAGGATTGAACAATTTGAAATGGTAACACTGTATGGAAACATGGAGAATTTATTTAACTTGAAAATGTACAGTAGGAGCCGGGTGTGGTGATGCACGCTTGTAATCCCAGTACTTGGGAGGCTGAGACAGGAGGATCTCAGGTTCGAGGCCAGCCTCAGCAACTTGTGAGGCCCTTTGCAACTTAGTGAGACCCTGTTTCAAAATAAAGAATAAAATAGGGCTGGGGGTGTAGCTCAGAGGTAGAATACCTCTAAGTTCTATCCCCAGTACCGCAAAAAAAAAAAAAAAAAAAATGTACAGTAGGAACAGCTAACGCTTTTAGAGTGCTTTCTTAATATGAGGTTGTTCTAAGACTTCACAGTATCAACTCATTCAATTTTCATAAACCCTCTGAGGTAGGCATTATTAATATTCCCATTGTATTTGTTATATTTCACTGTGTAACAAATTACCTCCAAACACAGCAGTTTAAAACAGCACACATAAGCCCGGCATGGTGGCGCATGCTTGTAATCCCAGCATTTGGGAGGCTGAGACTGGAGGATCCGGGTTCACTGCCAGCCTCAACTACCTAGTGAGGCACTCCGCAACTTAGTGAGACCTGGTTTAAAAATAAAGAATAAAAAATAGGGCTGGGGGTATAGCTCAGAGGTAGAACGCCCCTGAGTTCAACCCCCAGTACCGAAAAAAAAAAAAAAAAAAAAAAAAAAAAAAGCACATGTGTCAGGTGCAGTGGTAGAGGCTTGTAATTTCAGCCACCCTGGAGGCTGAGGCAGGAGGATGGCAGGTTGGAGGCCAGCCTTGGCAACTTAGTGAGACTCTGTCTCCTTAAAAAAAAAAAAAAAAAGTAAAATAAAAAGGGGCTGAGGATAGAAGGCTTGCCTAGCACGGGTTCAATCCCCAGTGTCACAAAACAAAACACACACAACTAAACAAACAACACAGACACATTTTGTATCCCACAGCTCCTATGGATTAAGTGTCAGGGCCCAGCTGGCCCCTGTGACTCGGGGTCTCCCAAGGCTGCGTTGAGGTTTCCGCTAGAGCTGTGGTCTCATCCGAAGGCTGAACCGGGGAGGAACCTACTGGCAGCTCACATACAAGGCTGCTGTCAGGATCCTGACTCCTGGGCCTCTGGCCTGAGGGCCTCATTTCTTCTCTGGCTGTTGGCTGGAGGCCAGCCTCCGTTCCTGGACATGTGGGAATCCCCGGCGTGCAGCTTGATTTATCAAAGCCAACAAGGACTGCTAGCAAGAGAGAAGTCACAGTCTTACAAACTAGCACGGAAGGGACGACCCATCATGTTGCCATATTCTATTCTTTAGAAGCGTGTACTAGGTCCCACACACACTTAAAGGGAGGGGATTACACAAGGGTGTGGCCACCAGGGGCCCTCTGAGAAGTCTGCCTCCCACCCTCATTTTTCAGAAGAGAAAACGATACACAGAGAGGTTAAGTGACATGATGGCTCAAAATAAAGTCTGTTGTGTTGCAGCTCTCTTAAAAAATAAGTGCAAGCCAGGCGTGGTGGTGCACACCTTTAATTCCAGTACTTGAGAGGCTGAGACAGAAGGATTGAAGATTGGAGGATGTCCTCAGCAAATAGTGGGACTCTCATTACCCTAGTGAGATCCTGTTTCAAAATAAAAATTAAAAAAATGGGGCTGGAGCCGGGCGTGGTGGCGCACGCTTGTAATCCCAGCATTCGGGAGGCTGAGACCGGAGGATCCAGGTTCTCGGCCAGCCTCAGCTACCTAGTGAGGCACTCCGCAACTTAGTGAGACTCGGTTTCAAAATAAAGAATAAAAAATAGGGCTGGGGGTATAGCTCGGAGGTAGAATGCCCCTGAGTTCAATCCCCAGTACTGCAAAAAAAAAAAAAAAAAAAAAAATGGGGCTGGGGTGTAGCTTGGAGGTAGAATGCCCCTTGGAGGTAGCATGCTCTGGAGGTGGGAGTGTGCAGTCAGTGTCCCGGGATGGTTCCTGCAGGATGCTCTGCAGGGAGCCCACTCCTTAGCGGCTGCCCCAGGTCCTTGGCTCCATGCTGCATCCTCAAAGCACACCCTTGCAGCTTGGGCTTCCAGCATCCCTCAGCTCCTCCTCTTTCCTCCTCCCTCAGCTCCTCCTCTTTCGTCCTCCCTCACCTCCGCTAAGGACACGTTTACATTTATGACCTGCCTGTGTTGCCCAGAATTCTCTCCCCATCCCAAGGCCTTTTATTTTAAACACATCTGCCAAGCCTGTTTTGCCATATAAGGTAAATCACAGGGGCCCGGGATTAGGAGCTGGATCTCTTTCGGGCATTTTTCATCTGTCCACGTACTTCAAGTTACCACCCAGCAAACACACTCCTGTCACTTTGCCACTCCCCACCCACCCACTGGAGAGCCTTCTCACCAGCCACAGGCCCTTCCTTAAGGGACGAGCAACACCATAAAGTATGATCTGGAAGAACCTAGGAACGTTCTACCTCCGAGCTACATCCCCAGCCCTGTTTTATTTTTTGTTTTGAAACAGGGTCTTGCAGAGTTGCTGAGGGCCTCACTAAGTAGCTGAGGCTGGCCACGAACCCAGATCCTCAAGTCTCAGCCTCCCAAATGCTGGGATTACAAGGGTGCGCCACCACGCCCAGCACTAGTCTATGTTTTATAAAATACAAATAACATAAATCAGTGCCCAGCAGATGGGCTTTCTCAGGCCCTGTACCTTCCCTGTGCTGTGCTCTCAAGACTTCTCATGACTCATCTCTCCTACCAGACTCTTCATCTTTCCAGAGCAGGGGCCACGAATGGCTCAACTTTCACTTTAATACTCATGGGTAAGTGACGTCTCTGTTCCTCAGTTTCCCCATCTGTAAAGTGGTGGCAGTCTCTACATTGTAAGGTGGTGAGAACTCTTAGGCTATTTCTCATTTTTTTTTAAACTGGAATAAATGCTCAGAGACCTACATGGGAGAACAAAACCTATAAAATTCATAGAAGAAAATATAGGAGGAAATGTTTATGAACTTGATTACGTAAACCCTTTAGAGATGTGATACCAAAAGTCCAGATGACAAAAGAAAAAAAATAGGTAAATTGTACTTCATTAAGTTTTTAATTTTTGCCTATAACCCCCGCTGCTGAGTGGCCAGAGGCTGGACTGGGGTCTTCCTCTTGACTAGCCTGGCCACGATGGTTCTAGGGAAGTGGGCCTGGCCAGCTAGAGCCGGGGCAAAGGGCTATTTTGGGAGAGGGCAGGGCAGAGGCATCTAAAGCATCTTCCTCAGGAAGACACTTGGCATCGCTGTCCCTGTAACCGCCTTTGTGGCCACCAGAGATGCTGGCAGAGGCCTGCCCCGGGAACAATTATCTGTCCATCTCCCAAACTTACCACAGACTCCTTGTCTAAGGGTTTTTTTTTTTTTTTTTTTTTTAAATTCTAAAGTGAACAGTCAGCTGGTCATGGTGTTGCACACCTGTAATCTTGGGATGCTGAGACGGGAGGATCACAGTTTTCAGGCCAGCCTTAGCAATGCAGCGAGGCCCTCAGCAACCTAGCGAGACCCTGTTTTAAAACATAAAATCAGGCTGGGGGTGTAGCTCGGAGGTAGAACGCCCTTGAGTTCAATCCTCAATACCCAAAAATGAAAAACATAATACATAAAGTGAACAATTAGTGACATTTAGAATTTTTTACTTAGTCCTCTCAAAACCAAACTGTACTTCCTCTTTATTTTATTCAAGAAGTACTTAGATAGCACTTCCCCCGTCCCAGGCACTGTCCTGAAAGCCACAGGAGTGCTAGCTGATGCACTCACCCCTCTGTTCCTCTCAGGTACGTAGGTCGGTAGCTGCTATTATTATCCCCATTTTACAGATGAGGAGACTGAGGGTCGGGGGCTCAGACCGGCCCAGGCTTGCAGGCAGCCCTGCCAGCTGTGCCCTGTTAGCCATGCCACTGCACCGTTCAGAGGCTTAGCTCTGAGCTCCTGTTCATCTACTGATTTCTAGAAACGCAGCCCGATTGGCCTAGCCGGGCGACCTGAGGCTGTGAGCTCTGCAGGTGGCCTCGGGGACCCATTCATCTTTGTCCTTGGTCCTGGCCCACGGAGGACCTGCCCCAGTGTTGGTGGCAGGAGGGCGGTGGCTTAGGGTGATGGGTGAGAGGGCAGCCACATCCACTTTCTAGCTGGGTGGCGTTGAGAAAGTGTGCTTGGGAAGAACCCAGCCCTGGGGTAGGAGCTCCAGATACCAGACAGAGGGGCCGGGAGGACAAAGAAAGGAGACAGATGCAGGATTGTACTGACAGATAGGAGGGGCTTAGAGATAGAAGCAAGACAAAAGAACCCCGTACCCCAAGGCAGGAGGGAGGGGTTTATATGTTCAGCTAAGCAAAGGTGGGCTGTGGCCAACAGATCTATACCTGGCCTTTCCCTATTAGCATGTCCAACATCGGTTAAGAAACAACAATTGGGCGCTGGTGGCTGTCATAACACGTTCGACTGACTATCTTTTTTTTTTTTTTTTCGGTATTGGGAATTGAACCCAGGGGCATTCTACCTCTAAGCTACACCCCCAGTCCTATTTTTTTTATTCTTTATTTTGAAACAGGGTCTCACTAAGTTGTAGAGTGCCTCACTAAGTAGCTGAGGCTGGCCGCGAACCTGGATCCTCTGGTCTCAGCCTCCCAAATGCTGGGATTACAAGTCTGCACCGCCACGACTGGCTTCAACTGACTGTCTTAGTGACTCATTTGTCCGATAAGGTTTGCAGTGTGAGCCAGGGTCACCTGGTAGGCAGTTTGGCGGTTACAACCAAGATGGTGGTAGTCTTGTCTAGCTGGTCCCTATAAAGCGCCTCTACCTCTCTGAAGTTGTGTCCATCAAGAAAACCAGAGCACAGAAGCTGGGCACAGTGGTGCACGTCTGTAATCCTAGTATGTGGGAGGCTGAGACAGGAGGATCACAGGTTCAAGACCAGCCTCAGCAACTTAGGCCCTCTGCAACTTAGTGAGACCCTGTTAAATAAAGAATAATAAAAAAAAAAAAAATTAGGGTTGGGGATGTAGCTCAGAGGTAGAACGCCCCTAGGTTCCATCCCTAGTACTGAAAGAGAAAAAAAAAAAAAAAAGAATGCCACAGCACAGAGCTGGGCACAAAGTGCTCAATAAGTCACCAGGGTCAGTGCCGTCACGCAGAGTAGCAGAGGAGACATTTGTTGAGCGGATGCATTAGAACAGAGGGTAGCAAGCTTTTTCTGTGAAGGACCAGATGGGGAATATTTTTGGCCTTGCGTGTCATGCCGTCTCTATGGCAACTACCTAACTCCAGACAGTACATAAACGAATGAGCGTGGCTGCTTTCCAATAAAACTTTATATGGACACCGAAAGGGGAATGTCATCTAATTTTTGCGTGTCACAAAATATCAATCCTTTGTTTTTTTTTTTTAACCATTTAAAAATACCACAGCCATTCTTAGCTCGAGGGCTGTATAAGAACAAAGAGCTGAATTCAGCTTGCCGCTGGCGTGTGCTGAGTCCCGGGCTAGGACGCGCTCTACAGGGGGTCCAGGGTGCTCCCTTGCTATCGCCCCCTCTGCAACACACACATGGTAGACACTCCCTAGAGCTGTATTAAATGAATGAACAAGCAGTACATGTGGGTCTTGAGCTGGCCCTTTAAGACTAGGAGTGTGGCGGGAGGGGAAGGGAACTCCAGGCAGGAGCAGCCCAGGCGAAGGCCTGGAGTGAGTCCAGTGAGTGTCCCTCTGGGGGACATGAAGAGACACCTGGGGAACAAGGCCCTGATCACCAAGCAGCTCTCGGCAGGGCCTGGGGAAAGGAGGAGGGGGTGGACACTTCCCAAAGCGGCTCTGCTGGGGACAGCCCTGCCCCATCCCAGATCCATCAGCCTTATTTTTAACCCTGCTGACCAAAGATAATCCGGAGGCCACCAAGAAGAGTGGCTTCTCCCTGCCCCTCCCCTGCCCCGGTTACTGCTCTCTCCTCCCCTGTCAGGCTTCACCGTCCTGGAGACCCTCGCCCAGGGGTGTCAGCCCCAATACGGTGAGTGGGCAGAGGAGAAGAAATGCTGTCTGTGTTTCCTGGTGGGGCCCAGAGTCAGGGAGGGCTCTTGGTGCTTAAGGAAAACCTTCAAGACCCCTGGAGAGCTGTGGCTGGGTTTCCTCTCCCCTGTCCCAGCACATGCCCCTCAGACTTTAGTGAGCAGTGGAGTGTCTGGAGGGAAACAGAGTCCTGGGCGCCCCCTCCCCTCTTGTGATGCATTTCAGACAAGCTCCCAGGCTGTGGGCATGCTGGGGGCTGTGCAGGTGCCACGCTGCAAGTAGCACCAGACTGGACAGTGTGGCCCCTGGACACCAGGTCCCACCTGCCCTTCATCCTGGGGCCAGCTGGTAAACCCCACACAGACGGCCTGGTGTGGACGACCTGGAGAGCCCTGAAGGCCGTGCTAAGCAGCTTGGGCTTTATTTTGAGCATGGTGGGAAGGCTGGCAAAGAGGTAAAGCCAGGGGTGAGGCCACTGGATGTGTGGGGCGAGCGGCCCCCTGTGTGCTGCCTGCGGGCGAGGCTGCAGGGGTGGGAGCCGGGCTTTGCCTGGAGGGACAGGAGTGGGTGACAGATTGTCTGTGGAGTTGAAAGGAGGTAGGGAGGGAGGGTGTGGGTGAAGACTGGGGTTCCTGGCATGCAGGCAGGGCGCTGGGAAGCCATCCTGAGGTCAGAGGAGGGGATGGGAGAGGAGCTGATAAGGGGTCAGTCACCCTGCTGATGGAGCTTCCTTCCAGCACAGCCACCCTGGGGCCCTGGGCTTGTGGCTGCCCTGGGGGCTCTCCAGAAACTCCTGGGGCTCTGGGTGCAGGCTGCCACCTCAGCCTGAGGAGTCCTGCAGCCCAGCTTCCCAAGGCATTCGAAAACCAGCATCATTCAGCTCACATGACCAAAAAAGGACATCTTCTCGGCTGGAAGGTTCGGCTGCCTGCCTCCTCCCCCCACCTGGGTTTCAGGTTCCCAGAGAAGCGGCTCTGAAAAGTCTAGGACTGTTGCACACAAATCCACACGGAGCCTGGTGCCATGCTCAGCCTTGATGCTGCAAATGTCACCACTCTCACCTCCTCCGCCACCACCATCACCACCATCATCTGGTGTCACCATTGTCATGTGGCCAGACACTTTCTCCTGCTGCCTCTTCTGCCATTTTCACTGCAGTTCCACTTTACAGATGAAGAAACTGAGGCACACGGAGGGAAAGCCATGCTCCCGGGATGCCGGTGGGGTTGGGACCAGGGTGCAGGGTACAAGTGTGTGATCCAGTCCAGTCTCTCTTCTTCTTCCTCCTCCTCCTCCTCCTTCTTTTTCATAGTTTGCTCACGAAGGATTCCTTCTCGTTAATTTTTACTTTAAAATTTTGTATTAAAATAGGATTCATCTTGCCAGGGGCTGTGGTGCACATCTGTAATCTTAGTACTTGGGAGGCTGAGACAGGAGGATCACAGGTTTGAGATCAGCCTCAGCAAATTTAGCCAGATCTGGGTGTGGTGGCACACGCCCCTAATCCCAGTACTTGGGAGGCTAAGACCAGAGGATTCTAAGAGGATTCTAAGTTTGAGGACAGCCTCAGCAGTGTTGTGAGACCTGTTTCAAAAACAAAAAATAAAAAAAGGACTGGGCGTGTAGCTCAGAGGTAGAACCCCCCCGCCCCCGGGTTCAATCCCCAGTACAAGGTGTGTGTGTGTGTGTGTGTGTGTGTGTGTGTGTGTGTGTGTGTGTATGTGAGAGCGAGAGCGAGAGTGAGAGAGAGAGAGAGAGATTGATCTTGATTACTGAGGTTTTTTTTTTTTTTTTGCATCTGAGTACTGTACTCAGCTCACCTCAACCCCAGATTAAGCAGAGTCAAAATTAGAATCCAGGGCTGCTGATCCCAAAGCCAGCCCCTAGTCTCTTCCCCATGCTGCCACCTGATGCATGCATATGCCCCCGTTCTTTCATTCAGTAAACATCAGCATGGCACAGCGGAGAGGGCGGGGCCTGAAAACAATCTCAGCGTCCTGGGTTTGCAATCCAGGTTCCAGGGTTCCTTACTGAGTGGGGCGGAGCCTGTGGGCGGGGCCTGGGTTCTAATCCTCCAATCCCTTGCCTTGGATCCTTGCACTGTGGCTTCCTCACCCTGTGATGGGTTCTTTCACATCCTCTGTGCCTCCGGTTTCTCCTCTGGAAAGAAGAATGATGGAAATCATATCCAGAAATAAGCTCCGCTAAGTTGTGGAGGGCCTCACTAAGTAGCTGAGGCTGGCCTTGAACCTGGATCCTCCTGTCTCAGCCTCCCAAGTACTAGGATTACAAGCGTGCACCACCACACCAGGCATCATATTTTTTATTCTTTATTTTGAAACAGGATCTCACTAATTTTCAAAGGGCCTCACTAAGTAGCTGAGGCTGGTCACAAACCTGCAATTCCCCTTACTGTCACAAGCATGCATCACCAATGTTTTTTTTTTTTTTTTTTTTGTGGTACTGGGGATTGAACTCAGGGGCATTCTACCTCCGAGCTACACCCCCTCAGCCCTATTTTTTATTCTTATTTTGGAAACAGGGTCTCCCTAAGTTGTAGAGGGCCTCCCTAGGTAGCTGAGGTTGGCCACGAACCCAGATCCTCTGGTCTCAGCCTCCCAAATGCTGGGATTACAAGTGTGTGCCACCACATCCGGCTCATCAATGTTTTTTAAAACATTGAGAATTGAGAATTGTTTTTTATAATGTTGCTTTTAGAAGAGTCTGTAGGCTTCAACAGACTACTGAAAGGTACTGTGTTCTGGGAACTTGGTCCTCTCTGCATTCAATCAGCAACAGGGAAAAAGTTTTCAAGGGTCAGGCCTGGAAATAGCATAGATCAGATCTTCCCACAATGCCTTGCCCAGAATTCAGTCACCTGACCACACCTAACTGCAGGGGAGCCTGGGAAATGTAGTATCCATGTGCCCAGAGAGTAAAGGAGCCAGTCTGAGGGATACACAATGGCCTGGGTCACAGGGTGGTGGGATAAATGTCCAGTGACAGCCTGAATGCAGAGTCCTGGGTGTCTCCTTGTGTTTGGGGAGGAGGGCAGAGGGCACACTCTCTGGCAGGATCCTCAGTCTCCCATTCTGTTGTCTCCTTAGGACAAGCCATGCCAAGGCCAAAGCTGAAGCAGCAGAACAGGCTGCCCTGGCTGCTAACCAGGAGTCCAACATCGCCCGCACTTTGGCCAGGGAGCTGGCTCCGGACTTCTACCAGCCAGGTAGGACCAGCCAGGGATGGGCACTTTGCTTGCTGGGAAGCTGAGATGCTTAAGTGGGTTCATGAATGCCCGTGGGTTTTGCAAACTGCAGTTGTGGTGCAAATGAGGGATGAGATGTTGCAAGGAGACCTGGGAGGGGGGCACACCTCTGCCTTCGTGCTGAGATCGTCCTGGGTCAGCAGAGGCTCCTAGGTGTGGACAGGACCCACTCCCACCTCTCTCTCCTGGTTGAGGTCGGTGATGCTTAGAGGAGGGATGGCCTCTGATGGATGAGGGCAAAAGGGCTTCCTGCTCCGGCTCAACAGTTTGCAGAGCTTTAACTGAGCACTGCCGATGTGTCAGGCAGTGTGCTGGGCTCTGAGGGTATGGATCTGAAAAGAGCAGAGAATCACAAAGACAGCCTGGGGCGAGGAACATGTGTTCAAATCCTGACTCCACTGCCTGCCAGCTGTGAGCTTGTGCAAGGTAACTGATAACCCTCGGTTTCCTGGTTTGTAACGTGAGTGTAATAATGAATAGTGTGCACTTTGTGTGTGTGTGTGTGTGTGTGTGTGTGTGTGTGTGTGTGTAGGGATTAAATGCATCTATAGGCCATGGTTAAACTCTGGGGACTGAGGCCGTTGTCTCACTACTATGACTCAATTTCATATAGGCTGCTGAGTTTTGCACCCTGCAGTTAGAACAGGACCATGGGAACTCATAGGGAGCATTTAACCCACCCAGGCAACGGAAGTCGCTAGGAAGGCTGCCCTCAGGAGAAGCCATTTGAGCCAAATCTTGAAGGCCAGGTCAGGTCAGTGGATCTCAAACTTGACACAGACTGCTGGGCCCACCTCCGAGTTCCCGATTCAGTAGGTCTGGGGTGGAGCCCATGACTGGTGCATTCCTTGAATTTTTTTTTTTTTTGCGGTACTGGGTATTGAACTCGGGCATTCTACCTCCGAGCTATACCCCCAGCCCTATTTTTTATTCTTTATTTTGAAACCGAGTCTCACTAAGTTGCCGAGTGCCTCACTAGGTAGCTGAGGCTGGCCACAAACCCGGATCCTCCGGTCTCAGCCTCCCGAATGCTGTGATTACAAGCGTGCGCCACCACGCCCGGCTTGACTGGTGCATTCCTAACAAAGACCAGGTGTAACTGGAGCCTGTGATTCTTATGCTGCTAGTCTGGGGTCCCATGTTGAGAACTACCGCACCTGCTCTTGCTGGGCGGGACAGATAAACCAAGAGGTGGGGACTGCGGGTGCAAAGGCACAGAAACTCAGAACAGAGTGGCAAGCAGGTAGCTAGAAGCTAAAACAGACACAGGTGGTGAGGCTGTAGAGTAAGGGCTCTGGCTGCCCCTGAGGGGGGCATTGCATTGGCCAGTCCTCAGGTGAGCAAGATGATCAGTGTTTTTTAAACGTTATCCTGGCTGCAGTTAAGAGGACCAAAGTGACACTGCGTGGAAGATCTAGGGGTACAGTCTGTGCCCCAGGAGTGTCCGTCACTTCTGGTCACAGTGCGCCCCCTGCTGGTCCCAGGAGTGACACTTAGCGTGCGTTGGTCTTAGCAATGGTTCTGTAAAGTTCATTTTACATGCATTTTCTAAATGAATCCTTCCACAAGCATTTATGAAATAAGTATGAGTAGGCCCACTCTTCAGCAAGGGGATGGAACGGGATCAGCGTCACAGTTAAGAGCATCAGCTGCATGACCTTGGGCAAGTGGTTCCAATCCCTCTGGATCTCTTCATCTGGAAAGAGGCAGGTGGTTCACAACAGCGACGACCACATAGGGTTATAAAAACGCTGAAATGAGTTCCTATTAGGAAACGGCTTGCGCCAGTGCCTGGTTATCTGGCAAGGCACCGAGTACT
>PVLC010025910.1:0-23207 GCA_004027655.1 Graphiurus murinus | reverse complement strand
CGGAGACGGGCTTCTTTGCTCTCTCTGGTCGGTCTTCCGGGTTCTGCTCAGCTGTATTCCAGTTTTCGCAGCGTTTTCCACCTTTTTGTTGCTTTTTTTCTTTTTTCAAAAAACTGGATCCACGACTGATTTGAATCGAGCTCACAGCGGCTCTTGAGACGTGTCTCACTCCGTCGCCATCTTCCCGGAAGTCCCTATTCTTTCTTCTTCTTTTTTTTGTTTTTTGTTTTTTTTTTGGCAGTACTGGGGATTGAACTCAAGGGCATTCTACCTCCGAGCTATACCCCCAGCCCTATTTTTTATTCTTTATTTTGAAACCGAGTCTCACTAAGTTGCGGAGTGTCTCACTAGGTAGCTGAGGCTGGCCGCAAACCGGGATCCTCTGGTCTCAGCCTCCCGAATGCTGGGATTACAAGCGTGCGCCACCACGCCCGGCTTCAGTTTTCTTCTTGATTTAATTTGCTGTTGAGACTCTCAAATGTGCTTCCAATTTCATGTATTAAGTTATTTAGCATTAAGAGTTTTAGAATTTCTATCTCTTTATTGAATTTCTCATTTATATTATGAGTTTTCTATCTGGTCCTCTATCTCATTGGTTTTAGTTAATAATATTATTTTGAGTTATTTTTTAGGCAATTCATAGGTTTCCTTTTGGGAAGTATCTGCTGTTAGATATTTGGTTCCTTTGGAGGCATCCTGTTACTTTGTTTTTTCATACTTCTTACATCCTCATGTTGATATTTATACATCTGGTAGATCAGTTGCCTTTATTAGTTTTATAGGATATATTTAGTGGTAACAGACTTTCTTCTTGTGATGAGTCCTAGGGTGTTGGTTGAGTAAGTTATATTGGATTGGGGTTCATGTAGACATTTTAGTATAGTGTCCACATAGTTTCTCTGGCTGTAATCAATACTTGTAATGTTTGAAAACTTCTCAGTGACCTAACCTACAGGGATTGTGAGATCACTGTGCAAGCTGGTATGTACTTTTCATTGGTAAAGCAAGTTAATTGGCAGCTCTGGGCACAGTGTACCTGAATAGTTTGGTTAGGGTACTCTGGCAGGTCCATGCAGGTGAGGAAAGTAGTTGCAGTGGTGTAGACATGGTACACATCAGTTTCCAATGGCTGTGTGGTAGCAAGACAATTCCAGTGGGGCCAGCTGGTAAAGTACAGCATGCCTAGTAATGGGATGGGGTGTCTGTCAATGCCTGAGGGGAGCACAGAGGCCAAGCCACATTAGTAGACCCAGATGTGGTGACTGTCAGTGTTCCAGGGCTGAATGAATGATCTCTGGTGGTGCTAGGAAGTGACTATCTAAAAGTATACTGCCTAACTGCTTTGGGGGGTTGATGGTTGGTGGTCTGTCTGCTTCTTGATGCCCTGTGGTGTGAGCTGCTCAGAACAACCTTCCTGGCTTCTTCGTCTGGTTGTTGTGGATGAGTAGGATAGTTCATCTGCTGAAATAAACATTTTTCTTATGTCATTAAATGTTTTTAGCTACATATATAACATATAGAAAAAAAGAGGCAGAGAGATAGGCAATATTATTGTATTTAGCCTCTCATATGGAGGGTAATTTTGTCCTTCATGGAATATTTGACAGTATAGCAGGAAGTGGTATTTAGAGGTATTCTGATAAATATCCTACAATTAAGAAGCAGGCAAGCAAAACTCCAAGACCAAATATTTTGTAAGATATGGCCATGCCTTACAAAGAATTTAGGTTTTATTGTACATGTAATGAGAAGCTAGTGTAGAATTTTAAACAACAGAATGACATGAATAATGTTTTTTTATTTTTTTTAATGGTACTGGGGACTGAACTCAGGGGTGTTCAACTGATATTATAGACATGCATTACTGCACCTGGAAATTATTTAATCTTTTTTTTTTCATGGTACTAGGGATTGAACCAGGTGCATTCTTCCTCAGGGCTACACCCCCAGCCCTATTTTTATTCATTATTTTGAAACACGGTCTCACTAAGTTGCAGAAGGCCTCAATAAGTAGCTGAGCCTGTCTTTGTACCTGCAAACCTCCAGTCTCAGCCTCCCAAGTGCTTGGATTGCAAGAGTGTACCACCACACCTGGCTCTAATTATTTAATAAAAATTAAATTTAATTTTTTTTTAAAAAAAGAGGATTTAGAGCCGGGCGTGGGGCACATGCTTGTAATCCCAGCATTTGGGAGGCTGAGACCGGAGAATCCAGGTTCGCCGTGGCCAGGCTCAGCTACCTAGTGAGGCACTCCGCAACTTAGTGAGACCCGGTTTCAAAATAAAGAATAAAAAGTAGGGGTGGGGGTATAGCTCTGAGGTAGAATGCCCCTGAGTCCAATCCCCAGAACCACACACACACACACACACACACACACACACACACACACACTCACACACAAAGAGGATTTGGGCTTCCATATATAAAATATACTACAGTGGAACAAAGGTGAATATCATGCTGCTAAGTAGAAGGCTGCTGGTGATAGCGACTGTGCCTCAATTGGTAGCAATAGAAAATAGTAAAGATGATCAGACTTCAAATTAATTTTGATGATTCAGCCAGAAACACTTCTTGGCTATTAATGTTTGAGATGAAGTAGAGGAAACTAAGGTATTACGTAGATTTGGCAACTGGATGAAACTTTAACTATCTTGGGATCAGCAGATAAAAATTAGAGATTTTGTTAAGCATATATTAATTTGAAATGTCTATTAGACATCCAGATAAATATGTGTAAAACTATTGAGTATTTGAAATTAAAAGAATACAGGGCTAGAGACAGTAATTTTGTAGCAATATATGCAGTGAAAATTTCAGAAAAACAAGAGGAGAAATATAGTGTGAGAATAGAGGAAAATAGTCAAAACAAATTGAGTCCTCCTTTGAAAATAATAATAACAATAGTAATTAAAGAATCCAATGGAAATAGCAGAAAGTATTTATTGTATACAATATTCTATATTGCATATCAAATGTGAAGTTACAAAGTGTGTATAGTTCAATACTGGACAATGAATTTTAGTGACAATTTTCTTCCCTCTAGTGAATATAAACCAATTAACTTCTTCCACAGAGAACATGTTTTCCAAAGACCATCATTTCCATTCAATGACATTAAGATAGAAAAAGGGGGAAATAGGGAATTGAAATGTATGTATATTTAAAAAGGCACATAAAGCAGAACAGTTTAAAAGAGCAATTCTCTTGGTTGCACTTTCATTAATTAGATCTTAGCTATACAACAAATAAAAACAATTTCTTTAAAATTATTATATATTCTGGGTTTTTTATTTTCATATTTAAAAAAATTTTTTTATTGGTGCATTGTAATCATACATCTTTGTTGGGTACAGGCTGGTAAAGGAATACATACACATTTCTCATTTAACCCTTCCCCAATTCCTGCCCCACTCCCTTGCCCTCCCTCCTTCTCAAATTCAATTTAGTGATTGACTTTGATATGTTTGTGAAGGTATATCATCTGCATTAGGGTGTTTCCCTTCCCCATCACCTTCAGTTAAGTCACCTTCTTTGCTCATCTAAGATTTCTCCTTCTATATCTAGAGTCCCTCTAATGTCCCACTATCTCCCTAGCTTCCACATATTAGGGAGCGTATATGATTTTTTTACTTTTTGTGACTGACTAATCTCATTTAACATAATGTGTTCCAGTTCCATCAATTTCCCTGCAAATGACATGATTTTTTTCTTCTTCTTTATGGTTGGGTAAAATTCCACAGTGTACAAATTCCATAGTTTTGTAATCCATTCATCTGTTGATGGACGTCTTGGCTGGTTCCATAGTTTGGCAATTATGAATTGTGCAGCTATAAACATAGATACACATGCATCAGTCCAATAGGTTGGTGTATATTCTTTTTAGTAGATACCTAGAAGTGGTATTGCTGGATCATATGGTAGGTTCATTCCCATTTGTCTTAGGATTCTCCATACTGTTTTCAAAAGTGGTTGTACTAATTTTCAATCCCACCAACAATGTTTTAGGGTTCCCACTTCTCCACACCCTCACCAGCATTTGTTGTTTGTGTTTTTGATGATTGCCATTCTAATTATGGTTAGGTGAAATCTCAAGGTAGGTTTGATTTGCATCTCTCTGATTGCTAATGATCTTGAACATTTCCTTATACATTTATTGACCATTCATATTTCTTCTTTTGTGAAGTATCTATTTAGATCATTTGCCCACTGTTGGAGACCGACAGCACTCAAGGTCTGCCTTTATTGACTTACAGGCAGGGAAGTCTGTTCTTACAGAGATAAAGATTACCATAACATGCACTGACTACTCAGGGCAAAAGCCCTGCTCTGCTTCAAGTTCCAGGAATCAAGACATTTATTTAGACTTTATCAGGCTGGTATAGTAATGAATTGCATGAATATTTGTTCCTTGAACTGTGTACCCTCAGATGATTAATTTTCACAAAATGTAACCATTGTGAGAAAACATTAACTTTGATGTATATTCTGGTGCTCAAAGAAGTATATAATGACTGGGCTAAATAAACTCCGGCACAGCAGTATTAGCTGTCAGCCCTCCTAAATCTATCCTCTGTTTTTCTCTTTCTTAAGCAACTTTTATCTTTGTTTTTCTCAAGTCACACTTTCTCCCTCCAAGCTTGTCCAAATCAGCCAACTGGCTCTGGCTTCAATAGTGGCACCCAGATCAGAGACTTGGATATGGAGTAAAGCAGTGATGGTCACCATGGAAGAATGCTAGCAATGAAAGTGTAAAAAAGGGAAACACAGTTGAATTCTTTTTTTCAGGAGTTTGTATATACAGTTAAAAAGAAAATGGGCCAAGGTAATAGTCGACTACTCTTTGTACAGTTATTAAAGAATATGATGAGTGTTCAAGGAGCAAAAGTTAGTTGCCAGAGAATTAGTGACTTTTTTAATTTTGTAGAAGTATGTCCCTAATTTCCTGAGGAAGGAGCCGTAAATATAGAAACATGACTAAAAGTAGGAAGATATTTACAAAATCATTATGAAGTCCATGATCATGAGAAGATGCCTGTAGATACACTTGGACTATGGACTCTGATTAAAGATAGCTTAGATTTAAGACATAAACAGCACAAATTAGAAGAAGTATTGGGTTCTGCTGAAGTCAAAGAAGGTCTTCCTGTTGTGCTTTTCTGCTCCTGTGGATGGTAATGACCTCTTAGACTCTGATGAGGTGGATAATACAGATTGGAAAGCAATTCTACCACCAATCAATAATAGTTCTTGTACAAATTTGGCTGATTTTGAGAAAGAGACTTCATTAATTACCTTGTCTCATGAAAAAGAATCTACCACAGATGTAAAACTCCTTGCAAGCTGAATTAGCTCAGCTACAGCTTATTGTACAGCAAAAAGATTAAATATAATGAAAAAGATGGGTGTTTATCTTTACAGCCCCAGTCAAACTGTTTCACAGCAGCTTTTTTATCAAGGACTTCTTCCTAGCCAAGGTCTGGGGAAAAAAGGACAGGGAATGATTACTCCAATTGAAGCAAAAAGACATTCTTCCAGAACTGGCTTAGGATATTTTTAGCATTGACCATTGTCCTGCCTGTGCCTCACGCAGGTGCTATCACATTGAAACATCATAAGCTTGTTTGGGTGGACCAGTCACTGTTAAATCAGAAAAAAAATTATAGCAGCTCAAGTGTTAGTGCAGGAACAGCTTGATGCTGGACATATAGAACCTTCTAATTCTCCATAAACAAATTACTGATATTATTCATCCTAAAAGATTTGTAGCTCTAATTATAGAAATTTCTACCTTAATCTCTATTATTACTTCTTTAACTTTTCAACTACTGCTTTAGTTACCAATATTAATGCTAAAAAGTGTGTACAAAATTATTTTACAATGTAAATTCAAGAATGGAATTATGACAAAAAGAAACCAGTATGTAGGAATGAGAGAGAAATGTAAAAGGGTACATGAGTATAAAGAGTTTTGGTAAAAAAGGATAAAAATAAGAAAGCATTTTGTATGAAGTAAGATTTATTCTAAGGTTGTCCCAAAAGGAATAAAAAAGGATTAGGATAAAAATCAAAAGTTTAAGACAAGTAGCAGAAAGTTTGTGGATGTTTATGAGTATAAAGCTTATAAAATAAATTTTACATATATGATAAAGATGGTTTTATTTAAAATGAGTAGGTTAAAAAAATGGCAATAAGGTTCTATTAAAGCCTACCTCTTTTGAGATCCTAGTGGCCATAGTACTTCTCTTCATATTTTACCCATGTATGTTAAATTATGTGGATAAGTTTGTCTTATAGCCATTAAATTAAAAAATAAAAAGGGGGAGTATTACCCTACCTCACTACATAATCTACTGAAGCATTCTCTTTTCATTTTATTTTTTTTAAATACTGATGCCCATGCTCACTCAGCTACAGAGCATTTTTGGCTTCCATCTACAAAGAATACTTTTGCTTATGTTAAATGAAAAAAACCTTGTACTGGTCAATGGGAAAGGCCCAACACTGTGATTTTGTGTGTGGGGGGACAATATCATGTTTGTATTTTCTCATAGGGTGAAATTGGAGCATGTGCTGGCTACCTGAACACCTGGTATGACAGACATCACAGACAAATACCACCCTCAGTGCTGATGTTCCTGATCCTGTTGCTCCTGATGAACTGGGCCCCGATGATGACAGCTGAAGTTTACTGGGCCTATGTTCCTGATCCACCATTGCTTCACCCCGCAATGTGGAAAGACAGACAAATCATGGTGATGGTAAACAACTCTTGACTCCTTGGTCTTCCAGTGATTGATGACTTACAAATTCCAGAAGCTGTTTCAATCAACTACACTTGGATAGGTGTAGGTGCACCTATATGCTTCTCAAAAAATGTTACTGTTCCTGGATGTCTAATTTTAATATCTCAAGATATTAAAATTAGACTGGACTTTTGGATTGCAATATACAAGGACTAGTTTTATGAGGACCCAAAGGAGATGAGGTGGAAAATCTAGCTTCCCCTCAATCTCAGTTACCTTGTGAAGAAGATTTAATGTGTTACACCAGCTATCTCCACTGGAGAAGATGTATCTCTTCTGCATCTCAAAGAAATAATATCACTGGGACTGATAACTGCTTGTGTTGATTTACCATATGTTTTGTTATAGGGAAAGTAGTTATTAATTTTAGAGGTGATAGTTTTAATTTTTCTTGTATTAATTGTATGCATTCTGTCTGTGTATCATTAGTTTCTATTGGCACTCAAGTTATACTAGTTAAGCAACCACCTTTTGTGTTATTATCTGTTAATTTGACTAAACCATGGTATAATGATAAGGGGTTACAAGTTTTACAAGAAATTGATCGAGCATTGAGCCACCCTCTTGATTTGTTGGGCTTCTAATTGCTGGAATTGTTGGTTTGCTTGTTCTTTTAGCTACTGCTTCCACCAGTGCTATTGCTTTAGCACAAGTACAAACTGCTCACTTTGTTAATCAAATGTCTAAACATGTTACACATACTTTAGGTTCACAAGAACAATTAGATATCAAATTAGAACATAGATTGAATGCTTTGTATGCTGCAGTATAATATTTGGGTGATGAAATTAAGGATTTAAGAGCTAATATACAGGAGTTGAAAGTTAAATCTGGACTACAATGTCATGCTACATTTAACTGGATTTGTGTTACTCAAAAGACTTATAATGAAAGTTATCACAATTGGGATAGAGTCAAAGCTCACTTACAAGGAGTTTGGCATCATGAAAACATATCATTGGATTTGTTAAAGCTTCATCATGAAAATACTGATATAAAAAGCACTAGCCCTTTTAATTTTGATGCTGCTAAAACAGCTCAAATCATTCTAGACAAATTATCAAGCCTCTCACTTTCCTGTTCATCATTCATTTTTTTAATTGGAGGACTTGTAGGTGTTGGTGTCCTGTTACTTGCACCTCTCTGTTTGCTATCGATTCTGGTGCAAACCTTTGTCAGCACTATATGGAAAATAAAAGCTGATATGCATGGAATAAAGCTCCATATAACCCCTTATGCAGAAACTGGTAGTCAATGACGGGTAAGATTCTCTTAAGGACAGGTCAACCTAAGACAAGACATAGGTGTATATCACTTATGCTCCCATGACAGGTAAGACTTGTATCTTGAAGAGAACAACCTAAGACAGACAGTTTGCTGCATCTCAACTATGAGAGTTGATGACTTTTGTTCAATATTTAAAGAAAGAAGGATTCTGTTGGAGACTGACAGTGCTCAAGATCTTCCTTTGCTGACTCACAGGCATAGAAGTCTGTTCTTATGGAGATAAAGATTACCATAACATGCACTGACTACTGACTCAGGGCAAAAGCCCTGCTCTGCTTCAAGTTCCAGGAATCAAGAGGTTTATTCAGACTTTATCAGGCTGTTATAGTAATGAATTGCGTGAATATTTGTTCCTTGAACTGTGTACCCTCAGATGATTAATTTTCACAAAATGTAACCATTGTGAAAAAACATTAACTTTGATGTATATTCTGGTGCTCAAAGAAGTATATAATGACTGGGCTAAATAAACTCCGGCGCAGTAGTATTCGCTGTCATCCCTCCTGAATCTATCCTCTGTTTTTCTCTTTCTTAAGCAACTTTTATCTTTATTTTTCTCAAACCACACTTTCTCCCTCCAAGCTTGTCCTAATCATCCAGCTGACTCTGGCTTTGATATCCCACTTTTTGATTGGGTTATTTGTTTTCTTAGCTGTGAGTTTCTTGAGTTCTCTGTATATTCTAGATATTAGTCTTCTATCAAAAGAGTAACTGGCAATATTTTTCTCCCACTCTGTGGGCTCTCTGTTGAGTTTCTTGATAATTACTTTGCTGTACAGAAGCTCTTCAGTTTTATGCAATCCCATGTATTAATATTTCTTTGAGTTGCTTGTGCCTTTGGGGTCTTGTTGAGAAAAATTTAACTTGTGCCTATGTGTTGAAGTTTTTGTCCTATGCCCTCTGCAAGTAGCTGCAGGGTTTCTGGTCTGACTTCCAGGTCTTTGATCCATCTTAAACTGATTCTTGTGCAGGGTGAGAAAGTGTGGCTTTCCTGCATATGGTTAACCAGTTTTGCCAACACCACTTGTTAAAGAGTCTATCTTTTTTTCCAGTGTATATTTTTGGCTCATTTGTCAAAAATCAATTGACTGTGAGTGTGTGACTTTGTTTATGAGTTTTCAATTCTGCTCCATTGGGCTATGTGTCTGTTTTTGTGTCAATACTATGCTGTTTTTATTACTGCAGCTTTGTAATAGAGTTTGAAGTCAGGTATTGTGATGCCTCTTGCATGGATCTTGTTGCTAATAAATTCTTTGGCTATTCTGGGCTTTTTGCTGTTCCAAGTGAAGTTTAAGGACTGATTTTTCAATGTCTGTGGGGAGTGACCTTGGTAATTTAATGGGTATCTCATTGAATCTGTAGATAACTTTTGGGAAGATGGCTATTTGATGATATTTATTCTGCCTATCCAAGAGCATGGAAGGTATTTCCATCTTCTAAGGTCTTCTTTGGTTTGTTTTTTTCAACTTTTTATAGTTTTCCTTATAAAGGTCTTTTACTTCCTTGGTTGAGTTTATCCCTAAGTACTTTATTTTTCAGGGTGATATTGGAAGTGGAATTGTTTTCTGGATTAATTTTTCAGTGGAGTTATGATTGGCATACAGGAAAGCTTCTGATTTTTTAAATACTGATTTTGTATCCAGATACCTTCCTGAATTTGTTGATCAGTTTTATAAGTTTTTTGGTTGAATGTGTTGGGTCTTCTGAGTATAGTATCATGTCATCTGCAGAAAGGGATAGTTTTAGTTATTCCTTCCCTATTTTTCATTTTTAATTTCCTTCTCTTGCCTTATTGATCTGACTACAATGTCAAGTACTATTTTGAACAGAAGTGTTGATAATGAACATCCTTGTCCTGTTCCTGTTTTTAGTGGGAAATCTTGCAGTTTTTTCCCTATTTAATAGGATATTGGCTGTGGGTATGTTGTATATTGTGTTTATGATGTTGATACATGTTTCTTCTATTCTGATTCTCTCTACTGCTTTTATCATGAATGAATGTTGGATTTTATCAAATGCTTTTGCAGCATCAATTGAAATGATAATGTGATTTTTCTCTTTGATTCTGCTTATGTGGTGAACTAGATAGATTGTTTTCCATATGTTGAACTAGTCTTTTATCCCTGGGATGTACCCGACTTGGTCATGGTGTATAATTTTGAATGTGGTTTTGAATGCTTATTGCTAGTATTTTGTTTAGCAGTTTTGCATCTAAATTCAATAGCAATATAGGCCTATAGTTTTCTTTTCTTGAGCTGTCTTTATTTGACTTTGGTATTAATGTGATGTTGGCTTCATAGAATGTGTTTGTGAGTGTCCCATTCCTTTCTATTTCATGGAATAGTTTGAGGAGTGTTAGGATTAGCTCCTCTATAAAGGTTTTATAAAATCAACTTGGGAAACCATCTGGCCCTGGGCATTTGTTTGATTCTAAACTCTTAATTGCTGTTTCTATCTCTTTGATTGTTATTTGTTGGTTTAAGTTTTCTATATCTTCTTGACTCAATTTAGGAAGTTTATATGTGTCTTGAAATTTGTCAATTTCTTCTAGATTTTCCATTTTGTTGGAGTATAGTTTTTCAAAGTAGTTTCTGATGATCCTTTGGATATCCACACATTTTTCATCTCTTATTTTGGTAACTTGGGTTGATTCTCTCTTTCTTTGGGTTAGGTTGGCTAATGGTTTATCTATCTTGCTTATTTTTTCAAGAAACCTTCTTTTTGTTTTGTTGGTTTTCTGTAATTTTTCTTATTCTCTACTTCATTAATTTCAGTTCTGATTTTTATAATTTCCTGTCTCCTACTGGCTTTGGAGTTAGACTGTTCTTGTTTTTCAATGGCTTTGAGCTGTGTCATTAGGTTATTTATTTGGTGATTTTTTGTTTCTTATGTGAGCACTCAGTGCTATAAATTTTCCTCATAGTACTGCCTTCAGGGTGTCCCAAAGCTATTGATATGTTGTATCTGTTTTTGTTGGTTTCCAGGAATTTTTAAATTTCTCCCTTTACTTCTTCTATGACCCATTCCTTGTTCCCTCCATGTGTTTACATGGTTACTCTGGATCTTCTTAGAGTTGATGTCTAGTTTCATTCCTTTGTGGTGTGAAAAGATGCAGGGAATCATGTTACATTTTTTTTTACTTGTCATTGCTCACTTTGTAGCCCAGAATGTGGTCTATTTTGGAGAAGGTTGCATAGGCAGCTGAGAAAAATGTGAATTCAGGTGGAGTTGGGTGAAATATTCTGTATGTGTCTGATAGGTCCATTTGTTAGGTCTAAGGTGTCTTTACTAACCTTTTGTTTAGAAGACCAGTTTAGTGATGTGAGTGGAGTATTGAAGTCTCCCAGTATTATTGTATTAGGATCTATGTGTAACTTTATATCATGCAGAGTTTGTTTTATGAAACGGGCTGCACCTATGTTTGGAGCATAAATGTTAACAATTGTTATTTCCTCTTGCTGAATTGTTTCGTTTACTGGTAAAAATGACCCACTTTGTCTCTTATGATAAGCTTAGGCTTGAAGTCTAATTTGTCTGATATCATAGTTGCTATTCCTACTTGTCTTCGAGTTCCAATGGCATGGATTACCTTGCTTCAGCCCTTCTCCTTTAGTTTATGGAAATCATTGCTTGTAAGAAGTGTTTCTTGCAGGCAGCATATATATGGATTCTGGATTTTAATCCATTTTGCCACCTTGTGTCTTTTTATTGAGGAGTTGAAGCCATTTATATTCAGTGTGATTATTGAGAGATGATTTTTAATTCCTAACATTTTTGAGTTTTGACTTCTGTTTGAGGTAGTGTTTGTTCTTCTTTGCTTAGTTGTTTGCTTCCTGGAATTTATTGTTTTTCTGGTTCTGATTTTTACTTGTTACTTCTTTGTAGTTAATCTCTTTGAGTATTTTCTCTGGTGCTGTTTTGGAAGACATACATTCTTTCAGTTTCTGTTTGTCATGGAAGGTCTTTATTTCCCCGCCAATTTTGAAAAATAGTTTTGCTGGGTAGGAGAATCTTGGCTGCACATTATTTTCTTGCTGAATTTGGTATATGTTGCTCCAGCCCCTCTTGGCTTTCCTGACTTGGTTTTGAAGGTATGGAGTGATTCTAATTGATTTGCCTCTAAATGTCACTTGGTCTGTTCCTTTTTTGTCTTTAAGATTCTCTCCTTGACCTCTACATTAGTCAATTTATTATGTGGCATGGTGAACCTCTTCTTTGGTCTTGTCTGGAGGGGGTGCTATATGTTTCCTTTACCTGTGTATCAACTTCTCTTTCTATGTTTGGAAATTGTCTGATACTACTTCTTTGATAAGATGGTTTATTCCTTTAGTTTCAGCTTCCAATGCTTCTTCTATGCCTATTCTTAGGCTGGCTTTTTAAAAATTTGCTCAGATCTTGTTGATGTCCAATTCATGTTGTCAATTTTTTTCCTAAATTAAGTACTATGCTTCATTTTTGGAATGATCATCTAAGAATGATGTTTTATTTTCCATGTGGTCTAATCTACTGTTTATAGTTTGTATTTATGCCTTCACTTCAATTATTTTATCTTTAATGTCCCTCATTTCCTTCAATGCTTCTCTTTGATATCTGTTCAGGTGTCAGATTCTTTGTTTATTTGTTCTTTTATTTCTTTCCAGCTGTATCTCCATTATTTCCAGCAATATTGTATCATTTCTACTATTAAAGGTCTGAATTGTTCTCTGGTAATCTCTGCCAATCTGTGTTGGTGAGTTCTCTTATTGTGGGATTGTGGTGGTTCACTGTTTCTTTGCTATTTTTTCTTCCTGTGATTTTCCTGTTCTTAAGTTTATGCCTTTGCTGCTCTTGCAAGCTTTCTTTCAATTTATAGTTTTTTTTTTTTTTTTGAGGTACTGGGGATTGAACTCAGGGGCATTCTACTGCTGAGCTATACCCCCAGCCCTATTTTTATTCTTTATTTTGAAACAGAGCCTCACTCAGTCATGGAGTGCCTCACTAGGTAGCTGAGGCTGGCTGTGAACCTGGATCCTTTGGTCTCAGCCTCCCAAATGCAGGGATTACAAGCAAGCACCACCATACCCAGCTTAGTTTTTGTTTGTTTGTTTGAATTTTCTCTCTGTGAATAATATCTTGTACTGAGTTACAATTACTCTATGGCTTCTTCTGTCCACTCTAATGGTGCCATTGGTGGGTTTCAGGTGTTGACTTCTAGGGTCTGTTTGTTGCTTTTGTTATGGTGATTCATCTCAGAGGTGTGAGTAGGACAGCTTGTGGTCTCTGTGTTTTTAGGCCTCAATGTAGGATGTATTGAGCTGTTCCTTCCATCAGCAGAGGTGAGTTTATCCATGGTGTTTGACAGCCCTTTCTGGTGGTTCACCTCTGTGGTCCAATCTGTGCAGTAGGGATTGAGAGGTGTCCACTGGTATATACAAGAATAGGTTGTGTTCAGTGGTGAAAGTTGGGTGAGAGGGGATAGAGAAGTTGCAGTGATGAATGAAAAATAGGGTACAGTAGAATGTGTGATCCAGTGGAACAAGAGTTTGAGTGTGTTAAGGTGATATATGGTAAATATTAGAGATAGTGGATATGTGGGGCTATTCTGGTAGTCAATGTAGAGTATTTAGTTGTAGTGGCATGACATGGTCTTGATATGAGACAGGGAAAAAGAAAAGAGAAAAAAGAGTTGAGAAGAAGAATACAGATAGGAGAGAGGGAGGGAAGTTTGTAAAAGGGATGAGCAAGAGAGCTGATAACTGAGCAAAAATAACAAAGCGACCTATCATCCAAACAAACAAACATAAATAAACCAAATCAATACAAAACAAAAACAGTAAAATTAAAAAGCGAAAAGAAACAAAAACAATACCTAAACCCTGCAAGTATATAAATACAGAATTGAGTTGGCCTCTGCAGTCCTTTTGGATCTGCATGGATATTTTCAGCTTTTAAATATTTACTCAGTGTATTAGATTTTTTAGCATGTTTCAGGCATTCTTATTTGTTCTCTCTGTCTGTACAGGCACCGAGTTCCACTGGTGCCTCTCCTGCTGCAAGCTTGTGTCTCTGAGCTCTCCACAGGGCCTGTCCCTGTGCTGCTTTTGTCTGTGTAGGCAGCAGGCTTCACTGGATCTGGACCCAATGTAAGTCAGAGGCTCTGTGCTTTCTACAGACCCTGTCTGAATCTCTCTCTCTCTCTGCCTTTGCTGGTGGCAGGGGTGCAGTCTAAATGCCAGGCATTTTCCAGGGTGCCTGTAAGATCTCTATGACCTATGTGCTCTGGTTCTCTCCCACTCTTCTGCTCCTATCCAATCACTAGAAGTGAGGGCGACTAAGTCTGTCAGTTGCCACAGGGGCCCTGGCTGGGAAGTTAACTTACAATTGAGTGCTGTTCTGGCTCTGGAGAAAGAGGTGAGCCAGGGTGTCCCTGCCACAGGCCAGCTAATTTATTATGAGTTTATCAGCAGTGACCCATTTACAATGTACATTCTTGGGTCTAGGGTACTAATATTTCTTTTAACTTCTATAAGAACAAATGAATACTTCAGATCCCTGTTTAACTACATCCTCATCTTAAACAGTATGCACATATTTTTATTTAGTTCCTGAGAATCTCTCTGAGCTATCACTCACAAGTACATATAAGTTTATGAAAACTTCCATCATAGCTTTTTGTTTTTCATTTAATTTTTCACCCTGAAATTATCTTTGTGTGTTTATCTTCCTGAATAAAATTAAGCTAGCTGAATATATTGTCCATTCCTTAATCTTTATTTATATTTAATTTAAATTTAATTTTACTTTTGTATGTACTGGGGATTGAACTCAGGGGCATTCTACCTCTGGGCTACACCCCAAGCTCTATTTTATTCTTTAGTTTGAAACAGGTTCTCACTATGTGGTAGAGGGCCTCACAAGTTGCTGATGCTGGTCTAGAAGCTGTGATCTTCCTGTCTCAGCCTCCCAAGTACTGGGTTTACAAGTGTGCAACACCATACCAGGCTCCTTAATCTTTGTTAGATTGTGTCTGTGTAAACTGGTTACTATTATGTATTAGATATTTAAAAATGTATATTAAACAAATTATTCAGGGAAGAAATGTGAAGGAATTGAATTGTTTCATTTTCCCAATCCTAAAATTCATGGAAAGTATCTTAGGAATTTCTTATCTAATTTAGCTGCAAAAACCCCCAAATAAGCAAACAATATAAAACAAAAGATACCTAAAAAGAATGAAAGAAAAGAAGACAGAAATTTATCATATCAACTCTTTCAAAATATTTTTAAAATTATCTTAATATTTAATCTAAGACCATTAATTCAAAAATATGCTTAAAATTACTTTGGTAGGACTACTACCCTTATCTTGGCTGACTTGATTTATTCTATTTTGAGAATATAAATAATTTATATGAATTCAAAAGATAGAAGTAGTCTACATTATATGGTCATATAAGTTTCATATCTTTGAAACTTTATTCTTTTCCTACTGCTTCTACCATTTTCCAGCCAGTTCCATCCAGCTACTACTGTTAGCAATATATAATACCAATTTATTCATTTATTCTTTGTGTGTGTTTATATATATATATGGTGTGTGTGTGTTTCCTTATTTATACAGAAAAGAACACAGTATAGATATATCCTATTGTACTCTGCTTATTTCATTTAATAATATAGACTAGAGAGCACTCCATTCAGCTCATAAGGAATATTCCATATTTATATCTAGGTAACACTCCATTATGTTGGTAGGCCTGATCTTTTTCACTACTCTTTACATTTGAGCATTTAATTTTTTATAGCACATTGGAATTATAAATTTTACTGCTATGAATATCTTGTGCAGATATATTTTTATATTATTGGATTATATCTTCATGAAAAATTTCTTGATGTGGTTCAGTAGCTAAGACCATTTATATATTTATTGCATTTTGCATAAATGTACCTTTTTAAGATTTTTATAGTTTATATTACCACAAGGTATGTATGATAGTACCTGTTCCCTCAGTTTCACCAATAATTGTAATAATTTTCATTATTTAATTTTAAAGATGAGAAAAAACATCTCTGTAAATTGAAATTTGAATTTCTGTAATCATGACTGAGAAAATTGCTTTTAAATATATTTAAGGACTGTTTAGAAATATTTTTCACAAACTGACTATTAACCATACTACCATATTTTTCTATCACGACCCTATTAATATTAAAGATTAAAATATTTAGCTATCTTAATGGCTTTCTGGGATATTTTTTTTTGAAACTCATTGCCAGATATCTAACTTGCAAAGGTATGTAATCTAGTAATAATCTGAATAAGGTTAAGTATGTAGATTTAGCAGAAGTTGTGTTAATTACTCAGTGTCATTTGTACTGCTGCATAGACAAAGGCACATTATGAGTCACTCTATATTCAAATTTAGATCTCTTCCAAATATGAATTATTGCAAACAAACACTATTCAGGAAGACTAACCATTAATACATTATATCTTTTGAATGGAACATAAGACATCCATGTTCAAATAACTGCATAGGAATTAATAGATATAAATATGCTAATATGAAATTTGAGTAATTGTATGTATTTTACAAAATCTCACTTCAACAAATAGGCACAGGTAAAAAATGCACAAGCAATTCAAAGAAAGATCAATATGTTGGATTGAATTAAATTGAAGAGTTTCTGTGCAGCAACAGAAACTATCAAGAATCTCAAAAGACAGCCAACAGAATGGGAGAAAATTTTTGCCAACTACTCCTCTGATAGAGGACTAATATCTCTGTGGAATCTATGCAGAACTCAAGACACTCACCACTAAGAAAACAAACAACCCAATAAAAAATGGACAAGTGATCTAAATAGACACTTCACAAAAGAAGAAATATGAATGGCCAATAAATGTATAAGGAAATGTTCAACATCATTAGCAATCAGGGAGATACAAATCTAAACTACCTTGAGATTTCGCCTAACCCCAATTAGAATGGAAATGATTAAAAACACAAACAACAACAAATGCTGGGGAGGGTATGGAGAAGTGGGAACCCTAATAAATTGTTGGTGTGGTTGCAGATTAATGCAACCACTTTGTAAAACAGTATGAGGATCCTCAGATGAATGGAAGTGAACCTACACATATGATCTAGCAATACCACTTCTGGGTATCTACCCAAAAGGATGGAAATCAAACTACCAGGCAATACATGTGTATCTATGTTTATTGCTACACAATTCACAATTGCCAAACTATGGAACTACCCAATATGTCCATCAACAGATGACTGGCTTACAAAACTATGGGCTCTGTACACAATGGAATTTTATTCAGCCATAGAGAAGAACACAATCATGTCATTTGCAGAGAAATGGATGAAACTGGAAAACATTATGCTAAGTGAGATTAGTCAGTCCAAAAAGTAAAAAAAAAAACAGATGCTCTTCCTAATATGTGGAAGTTAGGGAGAAAATGGGTCATAAGAGCGACTCTTGATGAAGAAAATGACTTAACTGAAGGTGATGGAAGGGTGAGGAGAGGGAAACACCCTAATGCACATGATGTACATTCACAAACATATCAACATCAATCAGTAAGCCAAACATGAGGAGGGAGGGGGAAGGAATGGGGGGGATTGGGGAAGGGTTAAATGAGTGCTGTGTGCATGTATAACTCTACTAGTTTGTACCTCAAAAAGATGTATGATTACAATGCACCAATAAAAAAAATAAAATGAAAAAAGTTTTAGCTATATTATATAAAATTCAGTATGTGACTAGAAAGTCTGATTATTCTTTTGAATTATGCTGCTTATGCTATCATTCACATCTTAACATTTTTTTCAGTACTAGGGATTGAATCCAGGGGCATTCTACCTCCAAGCTACATCCCCAATCCTACTTTTTAGTCTTTATGTTGAAACAGGGTCTCACTAAGTTGCAGAGGGTCTCACTATGTAGCTGAGGCTGGCCATGAACCCGGATCCTCCAGTGTCTCTCCAACTTTCTTTCTTTCTTTCTTTCTTTCTTTCTTTCTTTCTTTCTTTCTTTCTTTCTTTCTTTCTTTTTCTTCTCTTTCCTTATTTATTTTTTCATGCAGTGCATTAAACCCAGGGGCACATGCATGCTAAGCATACACTCTACCACTGAGCTACACCCCAGATAGAGGATTTCTTCTATTAATCTAAGAAAATATTATATTTTTTCCCATGTAATATCCTAAAGCAATTTTATATTTACTATTTTTGAAAATACAATATTGAAAAATATCTAGTTCATATCTAGAAATATTTGTTCCTTTTCTACATTAGTAAAAATATGCATATATATTTTGCTTCAGATTGAAGTACTAGAAATACTAGAGCTATTTAAAAAGACAAATGTGAGAGCTGCTTCAAAAGTTGAACAAATCGCCGGGCGTGGTGGCTCACGCTTGTAATCCCAGCATTTGGGAGGCTGAGACCGGAGGATCCGGGTTCGCGGCCAGCCTCAGCTACCTAGTGAGGCACTCCGCAACTTAGTGAGACTCGGTTTCAAAATAAAGAATGAAAAATAGGGCTGGGGGTATAGCTCGGAGGTAGAATGCCTCTGAGTTCCATCCCCAGTACCGCAAAAAAAAAAAAAAAAAAAAAAAAAGTTGAACAAATCATACTTGCAAAGGATAAACATATGTTTATTTTTAATTATTATTGCACAATTTGGCTTGCTTCTTCTATAGTTACATCACAAAGAAAGATACTTTTTTTGTTTTTTGTTTTTGATACTTTTGTTTTTGGAAGTAGGCAATTTCTTTTTTCTGATCATTGACTAGTTGATAGTTGGTTTCAAGGAAAGATTACCAAATCTAAACTGACTACACTTAGATTCTAGATGCTGATGATTAAAAATATTGTTTCTTAAAAGTAGTTTGAGTTTCTCCTCTGGCCCTGCTGTGGTGCCAAATCCCTTGTCGTTGTCCAACTCTGCTTGTTTGAGTGGTGCCACCCTTCTCCACAATGTGCTCCCAAAAACATGCTCAGGCTGGGGGCAGCAACAAAGGTGGAGCAAAAAAGGAGAAGATTGTTGAATACAAAACTTTTGATCTAAAGACTAAGAAAGGAGGAAAGCAACACAAATTTATCAAGGCTGTACTCATAAAGTTAAATTTGATCAACAAAATCCACCATGTCAGGTAGCACAGAGTGAAACTTAAAAGAAATCAAAGAAAGCTTACAAGTAAAGAGAATTGAATGAACAAAAGGAACTGTTCAAATGTGTAATTACTGCTCAAAAAAGAGCAGTAACAGGAGCAGATTCCAAGTCCATGGTATGTGCATTCTTCAAGCAAGTACAGTGTAAGTCTAAGTCTCTCATGACTTGAATTTGGAGAGAAAATGTGAAAAAAGAAGTGCTGACATTGATGCAAGAGATGAAGAATTTGAAAAAGATACTATGGATCATTGGGGTTGAAAAAAGCTAGAAGAAGTAGTGAACAAGAAGCATGGTGGAAAGGAAAAGAAAAAAAAATCCAAATGGTGTTCAAACATTTCCTTTAAGCTATTGAAAATAACAAGAATGACTAGTTTGGGGTGTGCTCTGGAGGGGTGATAATTGCATGTATCATCATGCACTACCTCCTGGATTTGTGTTGAAAGAGGTAAAATGAAAAAAGAGAAAGAAGATGAAATTTCACCAGAATATCTAATTGAAAGACAGCATTCTGCCTTAGGTCCAAATGATACCCAAATAACTCTAGAGTCTTTTATTGCATGGAAGAAAAGGAAAAGACAAAAAAGATTGATAAACCTGAAAAATATATGGAAGGAAGGAAAGCTGACTTCAAAGCAGGGAAAGCACTACTGATCACTGGTCCTGAGGTATATGAATTTCATCCTGAACTGGTCAATGATAATCATGAGGAAGCAGATGATACCCATTACCCTAAAGGAGCAGATGGTCATGAGGGTAATGATTCTGTAAGCATAAATAACATAGATTTAAGTCTGTACTTCTCAAGAGATGTAGATAAGACTGGTATTACTGTAGCCAGTCTTGAAAGCTTTAGCGTATATTCTTCAGAAAAAGATTAAAACAAATTAAGTAAAACTCTTGGAAATAGGGCTGAAACTTGGGAAAGAAGTGATTTGGAAGAGGACAACTAAAGGGAATTCCCATACAGGAAAATGGAGCCATTGATGCTGTTCCTGTTGATGAAAATATTTTATTTATTTATTTATTTATTTATTTATTTATTTATTTATTTATTTTTATTAATTGGTGCATTGTAATCATACATCTTTGTTAGGTAAAAGCTGATAAAGGCATATATTCACGGATTTCTCATTTAACCCCTTCCTCAATTCCCACCCTACTCCCTTGCCCTTCCTCCTTCTCTAGTTCAGTTTAGTGATTGACTTTGATATATTTCTGAAAGTGTATCATGTGTATTGGGTGTCCCCCAAACCAGTCTGTTAAGTCAACTTCTTTGCTTATTTAGAGTTTCTCCTTTTTCATTTTGAGTCCCCATCTTCTCCCTAGCATCCACATATTAGGGAGAACATATGCTTTTTACTCTTGGTGACTCACTTAACATAATGTTTTCCAGTTGCATCCATTTCCCTGCAAATAACATGATTTTGTTCTTTATGGCTGAATAAAATTCCATTGTGTACATATCCCATAGATTTGTAATCCATAGTTTGGCAATTGTGAATTGTGCAGCTATAAACATAGATATGCATGTGTCAGTCTGACAGTTTGGTTTCCATTCTTTTAGGTAGATACCCAAAAGTGATATTGGTGGATCATATGTATAGGTTTATTCCCATTCATCTGAGGATACTTCATCCTGTTTTCCAAAGTGGTTGCATTAATTTGCTATCCCACCAACAATGTATTAGGTTTCCCAATTCTCCACACCCTAGCCAGCATTTGTTGTTGTTCATGTTTTTTAGGATTGCCATTCTGATTGGAGTTAGGTGAAATCTCAAGGTAGTTTTGATTTTCATCTTTCTGATTGCCAATGATGTGGAACATTTCCTCATACATTTTTTGGCCATTTGTATTTCTACTTTTGTGAGGTGTCTATTTAGATCCTTTGCCCATTTTTTGATTGGGTTATTTGTTTTCTTAGCTGTGATTTTCTTGAGCTCTCTGTATATCCTAGATACTAGTCCTCTATCAGAAGAGTAGCTGGCAAAAATTTTCTCCCACTCTGTGGGCTCTCTGTTGAAGTTCTTGATAGTTTTCTTTGCTGCACAGAAGCTCTTCAGTTTAATGCAATCCCATGTGTTGAGCTTCCTTTGAGTTGCTTGTGCTTTGGGGGTCTTGTTGAGAAAGTTTTTACCTGTGCCTATGTGTTGAAGTGTTGGGCTTATGCTCTCTTCAAGTACCTGCAAAGTCTTGCCCTGACTTCCAGGTCTTAGATCCACCTTGAGTTGACTCTTCTGCAGGGTGAGAAAGTGGGGTTTATTTTCATTTTCCTGCATATGGTTAACCAGTTTTGCCAACACCATTTGTTAAAGAGGTTATCTTTTTTCCAGTGTATATTTTTGACTCCTTTGTCAAAAATCAATTGACTGTAAGAATGTAAGTCTGTTTCTGAATCTTCTATTCTGCTCCATTGGTGTGTGTGTCTGTTTTTGTGCCAATACCATGCTATTTTTATTACTGTGGCTTTGTAGTAGAGTTTGAAGTCAGGTATTGTGATACCTCCTGCATAGTTCTTGTTTCTAAGAACTACTTTGGATATCCTGGGCTTTTTGTTGTTCCAAATGAATTTAAGTACTGATTTTTCTATGTCCGTGAGGAGTGACCTTGGTAATTTCATGGGTATTGCATTGAATCTGTAGATCACTTTTGGGAGGATGGCCATTTTGATGATATTTATTCTGCCTATCCAGGAACATGGAAGATTTTTCCATCTTCTAAGGTCTTCATCTATTTCTTTTTTCAACTTTTTATAGTTTTCCTTATGGAGATCTTTTACCTTTTTGGTTAGGTTTATCCCTAAGTATTTTATTTTTCGTAGTGCTATTTGAGTGGAGTTGTTTTCTGTATTTTTTTTCAGTGGATTTATGGTTGGCATACAGGAAAACTTCTGATTTTTTAAGATTGATTTTGTATCCAGACACTTTGCTGAATTTGTTGATGAGTTCTATAAGTTTTTTGGTTAAATTTGTTGGGTCTTCTAAATATAGTATCTTGTCATCTGCAAAGAGGGATAGTTTTAGTTCTTTCCCTATTTTTATCCCTTTGATTTCCTTCTCTTGCCTTATTGCTCTGGCTAGAATCTCAAGTACTATATTGAACAGAAGAGGTGATAATGGACATCCTTGCCTTGTTTGTGTTTTTAATGGGAACTCTTGCACTTTCTCTCCATTTATTATGATGTTGGCTGTGGGCCTATTGTATATCGCCTCTATGATGTTGAGGTATATTCCCTCTATTCTGATTCTCTGCAGTGCTTTTAGCATGAATGGGTGTTGGATCTTGTCAAATGCTTTTTCGACATCAACTAAGATGATCATGTGATTTTTGTCTTTGATTCTGTTTATGTGGTGAATTACATGGTTATTTTTTTGTATGTTGAACCAGCCTTGCATCCCTGGGATGAACCTGACTTGCTTATGGTGTATAATTGTCTTGATTTTGAATGCATATTGATAATATTTTGTTTAGCAATTTTGCATCTAAGTCCATCAATGATATAGGCCTATAGTTTTCTTTTCTTGAGCTGTCTTTATTTGGCTTTGGTACTAATGTGATGTTGGCTTCATAGAATGTGTTTAGGAGGAAGCCGTTTCTTTCTATTTCATGGAATATTTTGAGGAGTATTGTGATTACCTCTTCTATAAATGTTTTATAATATTCACTTAGAAAACCATCTGGCCCTGGGATTTTCTTTTATGGAAAGCTCTTTATTGCTGTTTATGTCTCTTTGATTCTTATTGTTGTGTCGGGGGCCGAAAGGCTGGCCAGAGCCGGAATTCACACTTTGGGGGAATTCCCCTCAGCAGCCACAATGACAATGCAGAAACCTGTTCTATCTGTTATCCCGCTGAGGCCTTTACCTGATAAGGACACGGTCAGTCTTGGCCAATCCTGCAAGCCCACATAAGCTTACCTGACCTCCCTGACCCCACCCCTCACCTC
>PVLC010025909.1:9968-23308 GCA_004027655.1 Graphiurus murinus | reverse complement strand
TACTGGGGATTGAACTCAGAGGCGTTCTACCTTCGAGCTACACCCCCAGCCCTATTTTTTACTCTTTATTTTGAAACCGAGTCTCACTAAGTTGCGGAGTGCCTCACTAGGTAGCTGAGGCTGGCCGCGAACCCGGATCCTCCGGTCTCAGCCTCCCGAATGCTGGGATTACAAGCGTGCGCCACCACGCCCGGCTCCCAGTCCTATTTTTTATTCTTTATTTTGAAACCGAGTCTCACTAAGTTGCGGAGTGCCTCACTAGGTAGCTGAGGCTGGCCGAGAACCCGTATCCTCTGGTCTCAGCCTCCCGAATGCTGGGATTACAAGCGTGCGCCACCACGCCCGGCTCGGAATTATTATTTTTTTAATTTTAATTTTTTTTTTGCAGTACTGGGGATTGAACTCAGGGGCATTCTACCTCTGACCTACACCCCCAGCCCTATTTCTTATTCTTTATTTTGAAACTGGGTCTCGCTAAGTTGCGGAGTGCCTCACTAGATAGCTGAGGCTGGCCTCGAACCTGGATCCTCCGGTCTCAGCCTCCCGAATGCTGGGATTACAAGCGTGCGCCACCATGCCCGGCTTAATTTTAATTTTTATTAATTATTTTTTGCTTACTGGGGATTGAACCCAAGGGCATTCTACCTCTGAGCTACACCCTCAGCCCTATTTTTTATTCTTTATTTTGAAACAGGGTCTTACCAAGTTGTAGAGGGTTTCACTAAGTAGTTGAGGTTGGCTGCGAACCTGGATCCTCCTGTCTCAGCCTCCCAAGTACTGGGATTACAAGCGTGCGCCACTATGCTTGGCTCCGGAATTATTATGATTATGATTATTAATATTTTGGTACTGGGGATTAAACCCAGGGACATTCTACCTCCAAGCTACCCCTCTAGCCCTGTTTTATTTTTATTTGGAAACAGGGTCTCGCTAGTTCGATGAGAGTCTCACTGCTTGCTGAGGCTGTCTTCGAACCTGCAATCCTCCTCTCTCAGCCTCCCAAGTCCTGGGATTACAGGTGTGTGCCACCATGCCCAGCTTCACAATTCCGGAATTTGAAGAAAAGGAGGAGCATAAAGCCACAGAGTCTGGAACAGAGGCAGGGAGGGCAGATTTCCTTGTGGAAATCAGGCATGTGACATTACTCTGTTGCAGGAGCCGGTGCACCTGGGGTGGGGTCTGGTGGGGTCCATCTGCTTTGGAGAGCAACTGCATGGAAATGAGGAATCTGGGAAATGAGGGCTACAGAAACCTCGTTTAGTGTGAAGTCAATGCATGCATTTGTTATGGGGTACGGCGAACCCCAAATCCGTAGGTTCTTGGTATCGTGAAGAAAAGAATTTCAACACATACCAGTCAAAACATCTGGCAAGATTTATTAAAAATTTAAGGGAAAACTGGGAGAAAAGGGAATAAAAGGGAAGGGGAGTGGAAAGGGAACTAGGTCACCCGTACAAGTCCAAGTGCATGTCCCACGCGGGAGAGAGAAGGGCTCACAAACGAGGTGCAGAAAGATATGAGAGGGCGGGGTCCTCTTCTCCCCAGCCCCCTTCCTCAGGTTTCAGGTGGGCGATAGGTGGGCTCCTCAGGTGGGGGCTGTCACAGAAAAGTTGGATCCTCCTCTTTCCAGGTTCCAGTATGGATGTGGGCTTTAGGTGGGGGCTGGGCTTTTCCGGAGTTTGGCGGTGAAAGAAACAAAGAAAACTTCCAAGGGGTGGAGTTGGCTTTACTCTCCAGATTTTTTTAAAAGCTATATTTTAAAACTATATTTTTATGAATTCTCCCGATACCATCCTTCTACCTAACCTTCCGCTTCCTAGGCTACCTCATCACATTCACTCCTCAACAAGATTTGTCGAATGGCTACTCTACCCCAGGCCCCGAAGAGCCAGTGTTTAAGGCAGATGAAGCCGGGTGTGGTGGCGCACACCTGTAATCCCTGCTGCTCAGGAGGCTGAGGGAGGAGGACCTTTATTCTGGGCAGCCGTGGTCAGTTATGTACTGAAGGGGAGACGGATCGGCATCTGTGTCCTAGGAATCAGCTGGGTGGGGATGAGATGAGAGAGCCGGGGAGGGGGGCAGGCCAGTGTGAGGACCCTGGGGCTAGCCGGGCACTGGGAACACCTACCAGTTTCTGCTGTGATGCCCTCAAAGAAAGAATAAATTTGGTGACCAGGACAAGTTCGACTTAGTCCTACTGGGTTGAAGGGCCCATAAGCCAGTCTCGTGGAGAGACCAGAAAGGTTCATGGATGTTCTGATGGGACTCGGGAGCCAGGGCTGACCTGGAGGTCTGCACTGGGAATTGTGGGCATGTCATGTAGCTTGTAGCCATCATGGGAGGGAAGCAGTGTAGAGTAAGAGAAAAAGCCTAGGGCCCAGCTCTGAGAACCCCGGGACGATGTCCCCTCGCCTCTCGTGGCCTCCTGGCCTCTGGTCCCTCTTGGGGCACTTCCTCTCCTCCGTCTCATGGGCGGAAAAGTCACATGACCTGTTCTCCCATGCCAGAGTCGGAAGAGTCCTGAGAGACGCAGTCCACAAGGGCAGCCGGGGGGCCGCTGTGTGACCTGAGCCCAGCAGGCCAGTCGCTCTCCTGGGACTGGGCATCTGGAGCATCCTGGCCCTGGGATGGAAGGGAACTTCGGAACGCGGCCAAGTCATTTCTGTCTCATTTCCAAGTTAGTTACTCCAGCCTCCCAGTCGGTTCTCTGAGTTAGCATCTCAATATTTTTTTCAATAAGTTACTTCTTTCTTTCTTTCTTTCTTTCTTTCTTTCTTTCTTTCTTTCTTTCTTTCTTCTTTTGTGGTACTGGGGATGGAACTCAGGGGCATTCTACCTCCAAGTTACACCTCACCCCTATTTTTTTTTTTTTTTTGCGGTACTGGTGATTGAACTCAGGAGCAGTCTACCTCCGAGCTATACCCCCAGCCCTATTTTTTATTCCTTATTTTGAAACCGAGTCTCACTAAGTTGCAAAGTGCCTCACTAGGAAGCTGAGGCTGACCTCGAACCCGGATCCTCCGGTCTCAGTCTCCCGAATGCTGGGATTACAAGCGTGCACCACCACGCCTGGCTTATTTTTTATTCTTTATTTTGAAACCGGGTCTCACTAAGTTGTGGAGGACCTCACTAAGTAGCTGAGGTTGGTCATGAACCTGCGACCCTCTGTCTCAGCCTCTCAAGTACTGAGAGATTACAAGTATGTGCCACCACTTTTTTCTTTTTCTTTCTTTCTTTCTTTCTTTCTTTCTTTCTTTCTTTCTTTCTTTCTTTCTTTCTTTCTTTTCTCTCTCTCTCTCTCTCTCTCTCCCCTTTTCTTTCCTCCCTCCCCTCCTCATTTTTGCTTATAAGTTCCAGAGTTGGTTTCTATTACTTTCAAAGAAAGAGGAGCCAGCAAAGGAAAATGAGATGGCCAGAACACCAGAGGGGTAGGAGGAAAACTGTGAGAGGGAACTTTCACAAAAATAAGTGAAAGAGTATATCTTGAAGGAAGGAGTGGCCAGCGGTGTCAATTTTTATTTAAAAAATGTCCAGTATGTCTATATAAGCATAGGAGACAAAGGCAAGAAGGAGACAGAGCCATTACCAATGATTAGCAGTCGGGGGAGGCTTGGATAGAGCTTCGTTTCAAAGGACAGGAACCCAGCTCATACTTGCTTAAGAAAAAAACAACAACAAAAAAGTAATTTATTGGCCTCTATCACTGAAGAGGCCAGGGGTGAATCTGTTCTTGGCAGAGCCCAGCTAATGTCGTCAGGACTAGGTCTCCGCTCTCCTCTGTGTGGAATTCCTTCTTGGATCTGGTTGCCCCAGGCCAAGCTCCTGTGAACTCCTAGCTCAGAACACCTGTTTAGTAGCACCAGCGTGGAAATCCATTCTGGTTAGTGTCTCCAGGAAAACCCTGGGAGTGGCTCCGATTGGCCTGCGTTGCTCATAGATCTTTCCTGAACCAGTTATTGTGGCCAGGACATTTGGTACTTGAGTAGCCAGGCTGAGGTCACGTCCTCCCTGGAGAGAGGGGCTCGGAGGCGTCTCCATCCAAGCAACTTTTACTGAGAGTGTTGGGGTTGCTCAAAGGAATCAAAATACAATGAGCAGAAGAGGGAATGGGTCCTGGGTAGAGAAACCCCATCTGTATTCTAGTTTACCTGGGGTGGAAGAGCATGACAACTGGCCAGGTTTGGGTCACAGGGCCATTTCTAGAGGACCTGGCAAGGCTCATGGAGTCCCCCTTCCCCAACCGATGGGCACAAAAGTTCACCTGGATATTACAGGTGGCCTGGTGGGAGGGAGAAGCAAAAACAGCACTGTAGACAGTGGGTGAGTGGGCCGGGGGGCTCTGAAGTCAGGTTTGGATCTGAGACTTGCCATCTACTAACTTTTTGTTTAAGCTTCTGAGCCTCAGTTTCTCTTCTAAAAACAGAGTTAATACAGGATAGTGCGTACCTCTTGGAATTCCTATGAGAATTCAATGGAGTAATCTACATAGAGGGGTTAGCCCTGTTCCTGGAAAAAGTCAACGAATATTTGCTATTATTATAGTGATCTTGAACTAGCATGGGGCACGGGGGTGGTCGTGATTATGCCCTTGATAAGGGACCCAGCGGTCCTTGGAGCCCCCTTCCTCATGCCGGCAGGGGCTCCCCAGCCCTGACCCCAGAACTCACGCACATGCTGCCCGGTCAAAGCTCAGCCACATTTTGGCTGCAGGGCTGGGGGGCACAGTGGGGAGCTCTTGGGGGGGGGTATGGTCTGGGTGGGTCCTGATGGGGCCAGGTCAAAGCTACTGGGGAAGGGGCCGAAGGGCCAGACATTGGGGAGGAGGGTGAGGACGAAGGGGAGGGGTGATTTTGGCCAGAGCCAGCAGGGGTCACTGCAGATCTAAGTAACTTCGGGGAGGCGGCAGGGCCACCCATGGGCCTCTCACACCCCGACCTGCTTCATAACCAGGATGCAGGTCCTGGCCCGGTTCCAGGCAGAAGTCCTGGGGTTTGACTCATGACTCATGAAGTTAGCAGTGGTTGCCGAGGGCCTCTGGCCTCAATGCCCTCCCGAGCTGGCGTCTTTTCGATGGAGCCTCTCCATGGCTGGGTGAGCACTTGGCTTCCTGCCTTACTGGACCCTGGGTTCCAGCAGCGCCTAGCAAGGGTCTCTAGAGACGTTCCCTATTAACTGTGAGGCCAATGGCGGCTCCTGTCTCTTTGGTCTTCTCAGAGGGTGGCGGCCCAGATCAGTGCTGCGGAGGCCCAGCGAAGCGACCTGCAGGACTTTGTTTCACATGTTTATTTGATTTTGCAGTAATGGGGATGGAACCCAGGGACACCCTACCACTGAGCTATATCCCCAACCCTTTTTCTGTTTTGTTTTGAGACAGGGTCTCACTAAGTCGTCCAGACTGGCCTTGAACTTGCAATCCTCCTGCCTCTGCCTCCCTAGTCACTGGAATTATAGGTGTGTACCGCCTCGCTGGTCTAAGATATTGTCTTGAGCCGGGCGTGGTGGCCCACGCTTGTAATTCAGCATTTGGGAAGCTGAGACTGGAGGATCTAGGCTCTTGGCCAGCCTCAGATACCTAGTGAGGCCCTCTGCAACTTAGTGAGACCCTGTTTCAAAATAAAGAATAAAAAATAGGGCTGGGGGTATAGCTTGGAGGTATAGCTTGTCTTGAGCTGGGCATGGTGGTGCACACCTGTGATCTCTATACATGGGAAGCTGAGACAGGAGGATGGCAGGTTTGAGACCAGTCTCAGCAACATAGCAAGACCCTGTTTCAAAATAAAAAATAAAATAGGGCTGGGGGTGTAACTTGGAGGCAGAAGGCCCTTGGGTTCAATCCCCAGTTCCCAAATCAACATATTGTCTTGGTCAGAGGGCAAATGCCCCTGGGAAGATCACGCGTCAAGAACGCCCCTCCCGCACCAGTTACAAAGTTGTGTGCAAGATGTTTGTAGTAGAAAAATGGGGAGAAACGACATATGGGGGAAGTGGCCCCCTCTTACCACCTACTCCTTAGTCTCACCTCAAGAAAGCTTTGGCTGCTGTCCTCCATCTTCTCTGCCGGGGAGGGGGAGGAGGGGGTGATCATGGATTTCCCCTCAAAGAACACCCATTTCTCCTGGGGAGCCCCATCAGGAAAGTGCCCTTTTAGAAGTCATCTCGTCCACCTCTCTGTCTCTACTCTGCACAGCTCCCTGGCCCCACTTTCTCGCTGGCTTCAGAGCGGAAGGTATTGGCGGGCACGGGGAGAGTGGGTGTCTGGATCAGCAGGGTGGAAGGTGAGCTTTCTCTCGAGGCCGGGAAACAGGCTCAGAGAAGGGGACAGGCTTACTGGACTTTCACCGTGAGCCAGTGGGAGAGCCGCAGACCTTGGCTCCTGGCCAGACGTCACTCTACCCTCATCCCCCAGCCGTGGCTGCCCGGAGGCTGGAGGGGGTCCACACTCTCTGCAGAGAACTGTGGTTTCCGCTGTGGGACGGCCTGGCCACCCGGGGCGGGTGGATGCCCAGCGCACCGCAGTTGCGTAACAAGCTCGGGGGTGTGTGCATGTGCTGGGTAACCTGATGCAACAGGGAAGTTGTGGTCCCGTGAGCTGGGGTGTGGGCGCTTGGCTGGGACCCAAACCCCAGGGAGTATTTGGCTTGTGGCCGCAGAGGCCGGGCACGGGGGTCGCAGAGCTGTCGATGTCAAGGCTTGTCTGTCCCTGGTTGCCCACATCCTGGTCTCTGTGGGCACAGGGCTGGAATAGGGCCGCCCGGCCAGGTGATGCGGGAGGGGCTTGGTGCAGAGAAGGGGGCCTGTTTGCCAGGGTGCCCGTCGTGGTGGGGGTGGAGTGCGGGCGGGGCTTCCTCCCTGCTGTTCCGTCCCTTCCCTCTCTTCCTGGTGGTGATCTCTCCTTGCCAGCCCCCCCCCCCAACAAAACTGGAGCCCTCACCTCAGATCCAGGTTATTCTGCACCCCCTCCTGCCTCCTGAGTTGTACAGCCCGGCCCACTCTGCAGAGCAGGCTTTCCTGTACACCCCCAGGTGGGAGAAGCAGAATGAGGGAGGAGGAAAGGGCAGCCAGCCCAGATTCATCCATTCATTCATTCATTCATTCTTTCTTTCTTTCTTTTTTTTTTTTTGTGGTACTGGGGATTGAACTCAGGGGCATTCTACCTCCGAGCTACACCCCCAGCCCTATTTTTTATTCTTTATTTTGAAACAGGGTCTCACTAAGTTGCAGAGTGCCTCACTATGTAGCTGAGGCTGACCACGAACCTGGATCCTCCAGTCTCAGCCTCCCAAATGCTGGGATTACAAGCGTGCGCCACCATGCCCGGTTTTCTTTCTCTCTCTCTCTTTTTCTTTCTTTCTTTCCTTCCTTCCTTCTTTCCTTCCTTCCTTCCTTCCTTCCTTCCTTCCTTCCTTCCTTCCTTCCTTTCTTCCTTCCTTCCTTCTATCTATCACTATCGGTACTGGGGACTGAACCTAGGGACATTCTACCTCCAAGCTACACCTCCGTCCCTTTTTATTTTTTACTTTGAAACAGTCTTGCTAAGTTGCTGAGGGTCTCGCTGAGTTGCTGAGGCTGTCTTTGAATCTGCGATCCTCCTGTCTCAGCCTCCCAAGTACTGGGATTACAGGCCTGCACCACTGTGCCCAGCAACCCGCCCAGATTCTAACCATATGCCTGCTGCTATTTCTGACCAGAGTGGCTGAGAATGATCTGTGTCCTCTGTCACCTCCGTGGGCTCATCTGAGAAGTGACCGACTCTAGCATCTAGGAGGGGACTTTATGGACGGGAGCTGCGCTTTCATTCTGTCTCCCACGTGGATTGAACACCTGGCTATCCCTGTCCACAGCATCTCCGCTCATTCTTCCTGCAAACACAGCAGTGCTCAGTGAATGGCTCTCGAGTGAATGAATGGACAAATGAATGGGAGCCTTTCCCAGAGTTCCCCTCCAGGCTCTAGAGACTAGCGGAAGGTCTTCAGTCAGGGGCCACGCAGGGGGACTGTACCTCCTGGGTCTCTGTTTTGGTGTCTGTGTGTGACTTCGTGTGGGCGCAGAGTGGGGACACGGGGGGAAAGAAGGAGAAGCAGATTAGAAAGCAAAAACACCCCTGGGAAATGACGCCTTTAGTAATTTAGTGTCCAAGGCAGAAGGAGAGAGGACCCGAGTGTGGGTGTGAGGCCCAGAGGAAGCGCCTAGTAAATGTTTAAAGAAGATCTGGGTGAGGGAATGAGTGAATCGATTCAATGACCCTCTGAGCTCCTTTTTTTTTTTTTTTTTTTTTTTTTTTGCGGTACTGGGGATTGAACTCACGAGTTACACCCCCAGCCCTATTTTTTATTCTTTATTTTGAAACAGGGTCTCACTAAGTTGCGGAGGGCCTCACTAGGTAGCTGAGGCTGGCTTCGAACCGGTATCCTCCGGTCTCAGCCTCCCAAATGCTGGGATTACAAGCGTGTGTCACCATGCCCGGCTCCTCTGAGCTCCTTGAAGGTGGGCTCGGGCCATACTTTTCTTTGGGGTCTCAGCCCCCATCACTATCCAAGACCAGGATTTGATACATGTTTGTGGAATGAATGAGTGAAGGATAAATCCGTGCCAAGGAGCATGGAAGTGAGTGGAAAGTATGGGTCCTGCACGGGGCCCCAGAGCCCAGAGAACCAGACCCGTGTGCAGATTCAAGCCTTGGTCTTCATCTCAGGAACCTGGGTCTGAGAAGCAGGGAGGGCACGTACTGGTGCATGCCCAGAGCCTGGTTTCCCGTTCATTCTTTCCAGGTGGTCTGTGTGGGGTAGTTTTAATAAGTTTAAAAGAGAACAAGGCTCGTATTTATTGAGCACTCCCTATGTGCTTGGTTCTGCTCTTAGCTCTTAAGACATGTTAAGACATGTTCATCTTTTGGGTAACCTATGAAGTAATTGTACTGTCCTGCTCATTTTATTTATTAACTTATTTATTTATAGTACCGGGGATTGAACCCAGGGGAGCTCTACTACTGAGCTACAGCCCCAGGTCAATTTTGCCCTTTTTGTAGAAGAGGAAATCGAGGCACAAAGAGATTATATAAATTGCCCAAGGTCACATAGCTAGAAAGTAGACACGGGGCCAGCAGCGCTGCCCACCAGGTGTCTAGGGAGTGGTGCTCTCCGGGTCTTGCTCTGCGTGCTCGCCTCTAGGCCTCGTTTGCTCATTTGTAGGATGGGAGCACGCCTGTCGGTGTGCTGGGAGGCAGGAGTCAGGTCTGTGAAGCTGTGCAGGGTGACGGATTCTTTGCTGGGCTTTCTTCCTCTTTGTGAATCACCATCACCTTCTTGATGATCATGGTTATGGTCATCTCTAGGCCTGGCTTCCTGCCATTCACATGACAGGCTGGGACGAGCCCCGAAGACCCTGGAGAGACAGACAAACCCACTTCTCACCCAGGGGTAATAGTTGTCTGACTTGTCCCTACTTATCTTTTTTATGTGTCTATTTCTCTGTCTTCTTTTCGAGCCTCGACTCACCCCCAGTCCCATCTTCTCTGGCCTCAGTCATCCCAACAGCTTCCCATTGGCCTCCCAGCTCCTGGGCTTCTCTAATCCCCTATTAACTAATTTACTTAATATGTAAATCAAAACTTGTTACTCTCCTGCCTTGGTGCCAAGAACCAACTCTACCCTCTTTTCGTGAGATGCCAGGCCTTGTAATGGGGGCCCTGGAAACCTCTATCTTTCTGGCCACCCCAATGCCCTCCAGCCGTGTGCTGTGCTGGCAGTTCTGGTTACAGGGCATGCTTTTGCCTGTGCTGGTTCCTTTGTCTAAAAGGTCCTTCTTGATTTTATCTCTACGTTGAATGTCTACATATTCACTTGACCCTGAGGAACAAAAATGGCAATATTGCCGGGTGTGGTGGCACACGCTTGTAATCTCAGTACTAGGGAGGCTGAGACTGGAGGATCTGGGTTCACAACCAGCCTCAGCTACTTAGTGAGGCCCTGTTTCAAAAATAAAGAATAAAAAATAGGGATGGGAGTGTAGCACAGAGGTGGAATGCCCCTGGGTTCAATCCCCAGTAACACACACACACACACACACACACACACACACACACACACACACAAGGCAATATTGCTTTTACTGGTTATAAAAGTGATGAGTGTTCATTATAAATGATTCTAACGCCGGGTGTGGTGGGCACACCTGTAATCCCTGTGCTTGGGAGGCTGAGACAGGAGGTTTGCAGGTCAAGGACAGCCTCAGAAAATAGTGACACTCAGCAATCTAGTGAGGAAACCCTGTTTCCAAATAAGAAATAAAATCAGACTGGGGGTGTAGCTCGAAGGTAGAATGCCTCTGGGTTCAATCCCTAGTAACACACACACACACACACACACACACACACACACACACACAAAATCTAACTATATAGAATGTACTAGGAAAAAAATGGAAAATGTCTCCTTTCTCTGTAGTTCCAACGACTGGAGATAACCACTGTTAAAATACTATGATTATAATCATGAATGTTTCTCTGTGCACATATACACATATATTTTTAAATATGTATAAATACACATGTATTTACAAAAATGAGGTCATTCGTGTTATTTGGTAACCTACTTTTTTTCCCTAAATGAAATACTTTGGACGTCTTTTCCTGTGAATAAGCAGTTTTACATAGTAATTTTTTGTGCTTCAAAACTCAATTCCAGGCTGGGGGTGAAGCGCAAAGTCCAGTAGTAGAGTGCTTGCCTGGCGTGTGCAAGCCACTGGATTTGATCCCCAGCACCACAAAAACAAAACAAAACAAAACAGATTTAAGAAAGCTCACTCCCAATTCCAGTGTTTACTGTCCTGGGAGGGTGCCTTGGCTCCCTGCTCCTCAGGCCCCACCCATAGCACCCTCTCTCAGAGGGCTCATGGCACCTCGTACTTCTTTCTTTGAAGCTTTTACACTTATAATGGCATTATTTGATTTAAAAGGCAAATAACAGCAAAAAGATATATTCTTCTGGTCATGCATACCTGTAATTCCAGTACTTGGGAGACTGAGACAGGAGGATCGCAGGTTCGAGGATAGCCTCACGAAGTAGTGAGAAGCTCATTAACCTAGCAAGACCCTGTTTCAAAACCAAAATAAAGAAGGGCTGGCAGAGGCCGGGCGTGGTGGCGCGTGCTTGTAATCCCAGCATTCGGGAGGCTGAGACCGGAGGATCCGGGTTTGCGGCCAGCCTCAGCTACCTAGTGAGGCACTCCGCAACTTAGTGAGACTCGGTTTCAAAATAAAGAATAAAAAAATAGGGCTGGGGGTATAGCTCAGAGGTAGAATGCCCCTGAGTTCAATCCCCAGTACCGCAAAAAAAAAAAAAAAAAGAAGGGCTGGCAGGGGGTAGGTAAGGAGGTATAGCTTGGAGGTAGAATGCCCCTGCGTTCAAACCCCAGTACCCCCAAAACAAAACAAAATAAAAAGTTTTATTTATATGTCTTTCAAGTGTGCAGGAAACATGCTTCAGAATGGACTATGTATTAGGCCACAAGATAAATCTAGAATTTTAAAAGCTTAAATATGTTTTCCAATTACATTAGGATGAAATCAGAAGGAAAACTGAAAAAATATTTGTGTGTGTGTGTGTGATACTAGAGATTGAACCCAAGGGTATTCTACCTCCAAACTATACCCCTAGCCCTATTTTTTATTCTTTAGTTTTGAAAAAGGGTTTCACTAAGTTGTGGAGGGCCTCACTAAGTAGTTGTGATCCTCCTGTCTCAGCCTCCCAAGTATTGGGATTACAAGTGTGCGCCACCAGGCCCAGCTGAAAAAATTCAAAATATGTCCAATTCACATTCTTAAATGACCAATGAGTTGAGGAAGACATTACAAGGAAAATTTGAAAGAGCCTTAAGACAAATGAGAATGAAAATACAATGTACCAAAATTTCTAGGATGCACCAAACGCAGTGATAAGAAATGGATTCGTAGCTGTATATACCTTCATTAAAAAAGAAGAAAGATCTCAAATCAATAATCTATACCTTAAGGAACTAGAAAAAGAAAAGCAAATTTATGTCAAAGCTACCCAAAGGAAGAAAATAATAAAGAATACAGATGAGCTGAGCGTGGTGGTACACACCTGTAATCCAAGTACTACTGAGACAGGAGGATTGCAGGTTCAGGACCAGCCTCAGCAATGAAGCAACCTAGTGAGACCTTCTTCCAAACAAAAAATAAAAAGGTCCAGGGATGTAGTTCAAAGGAAGCATGCCTTTGGGTTCAATCCTCAGTAAAACACACATACACACACACACACACACACACACACACACACAAACACACACACACACAGTGGAAAGAAGAGGATGACAGTGTGTGTGTGTGTGTGTGTGTGTGTGTGTGTGTGTGTGTGAGAGAGAGAGAGAGAGAGAGAGAGGGTGGGGGGAGAGAAATAGAGAATAAAAAACAATAGAGCCAGGTGTGATGACATATGCCTGTAATCTTAGTACTTGAGAGGCTGAGACAAGAGGATCACAGGTTCAAGATCGACCTCAGCAACTTGGCGAGACGCTCAGCAACCTACCAAGACCCTGTTTCAGGGGTGTAGCTCGGAAGCAGAGCATCCCTAGGTTCAATCTCCAGTACCACAAAAATAAAACAAAACAAACAAAAAATAGAGAATATAAACAAAACTAAAAGTTGGTTCTTTGAAAAATTCAGCATTGACAAATCTTTAGTTACTGACTAAAGAAAAGAAGATTCAAAATACTGAATTTACACATGAAAGTGGAGGCACTACTAATGATTTTACAGAAATAAAAAAATATAGGAGAATAGTATGAACAATTATATTCCAACAAATTAGATAAAGTAGATGAAAGCAATAAATTCCTTAAAATATGCACACTATCAAAATAAATTAGAAAGAATTAGAAAATCTGAGTAGACCTATAACAAGTAAAAAGGTTGGATTAGTAATTAAAAACCTCCCAACAAAGAAAAGTCCAAGACCAGGCATCTTTACTGGTGAATTCTATCAAACATGTAAAGAAGAATTAACACTAGTCCTTCTCAAATTCTTCCAAAACATTGAAGGGATGGACTATTTACAACTCAGTTTATGAGGCCAGTATTACCCTGGTATTAGAGACAAAATCATTACAAGAAAAGAAGCCGGGCATGGTGGCGCACGCTTGTAATCCCAGCATTTGGGAGGCTGAGACCGGAGGATCCCGGTTTGCGGCCAGCCTCAGCTACCTAGTGAGGCACTCCGCAACTTAGTGAGACTCGGTTTCAAAATAAAGAATAAAAAATAGGGCTGGGGGTATAGCTCAGAGGTAGAACGCCCCTGAGTTCAATCCCCAGTACCGCAAAAAAA
>PVLC010025908.1:0-23181 GCA_004027655.1 Graphiurus murinus | reverse complement strand
CTTGTAAATGTGTGTATAAATATTAAAATAATTAAATGAGATAATAAATGTGAACATGTCCAGTAGTGACCAACATGAAATTGGGGCTCAGTAAATGACTAAAAATATATTTGTTCATCACGACTTCATATAATACTCAGACATTAAGAGTTTATATTTAGGAGATAACAGTATGGAACATAGATTCATATCTAAAATTGATTAGAAAACTTATTAGAGTATCAAATAAATTCTCAAATGCTAGATGCCACATTTTGAAACTTGAAAAAAGTTGATAGAATAAAATGAATTTGAAAAAAAGGATGATGATCAGGAAAACATCACCCTGAAAAATATATAGGTTATATATACAAATACACAAAAAAAACACATTAAAAATTCACAGGATAGGAGTGTGTGGGGGGGTGTATGTATACATGTGTGTTTGTGTATGTATAAAGTTCTTAAGCTTCTTTAAATACATTTAAGATTGGAACTTTTTTAATGACCTTGATAAAAAAAACATAGGGAAATCTTAGAAAAGTAAAATATGATAAACCATTTATTGAAGTGACCATCAAAAGATTTGGTTTAATTGCTCTAAAGTTCAACTGAATATCTTCGAGACCACGGAACATCAGCCTATCATCTGTGCTATGGCAGAATTCCTGTAATTTCTTATGATCATATTGTTCTTCTGATCATATTGTTTCAGAGTTGGAAACATTTAAACAACAGAATCATAAATTCTCATTGATGACAACAAGCTATTGTAAGCTGGGTGTGGTGGCGTAGACTTGTAATCCCAGTAGTTAGGAGACTGAGACAGGAGAATTGCAGGTTCACGGCCAGCCTCAGCTACTCAGTTACTTAGTGAGGCCCTCTGCAACTTAGTGAGACCCTGTTGCAAAATAAAGAATAAAAAATAGGGCAGGGGGTGTAGCTCGGAGGTAGAATGCCCCTGAGTTTCATTCCCAGTACTGCAAAAAAAAAAAAAAAAAAAAAAAAAAAAAAAAAAAAAAAAAAAAAAAAAAAAAAAAAAAAAAAAAAAAAAAAGAAAGAAAGAAAGAAATGGATGAAAAGTAGATCTGATTTTATACAAAGTTTTCAACGTTTTAGTCACATTTACTAGAATTTTTATTGACACAAAGGCCATAAGTAAAGGTATGCAGTCCTGAACTTGAACTTGAAAGTTACACAGTACTTTTAACAATTATCTTCCACAAAAGAATACTTTTGAAAAGTTCTGTACTTACCAGAATTCTCTTGATTGAAAACAACAGATCCCTTTACATATAACTTTAAGCAAAAAGGAAAATAATTTGTTCACAGTCAAAAGTTCATAATTGGCTTACCTGAAGGCTTAGCGGAATCGGGTGACCTACTCTATGTTAATAGTTCTTCCTCCCCTTGTCTCAACTGTTTCCCCTCTGTTCTCATTTCTCTTTTGTTCCCTTCCACTCTTTTTCCTTTCTGTCTTTCTCCCTCCCACCTTTTCTATTTCCAAAGCTGTGCGTTGCTTTGCCTACTGCCCTAAATGTCTTCTTGTTTTGGAACATAAATGGCTTCCTAAGGGTGATTGGGCATAGTACCTCAAACAACTCCTGAATATCTGAGACTATTAACTCCTAATAAAGGAGTGGAGAAACTTTGAAATAAATATAGCATAAAATAATCTCAAAACTCAAGAAAAGATGTGATTTGTACAATTAGAATTATCAACTGATAATTATCATCAACTGATATTGTCTATACCTACTCCAGAGATGGAAGAGGTGGAATGTTTTAAGTGATCCAATTTTAAAATATCTGTCCACAGTAGTATTTTATGTAGAATAAAATATGCCTGAACCACTGGGTATAGTGTGTGTGTGTGTGTGTGTGTGTGTGTGTGTCGGTTGAACCGTGTCTCCTTTCCCCTCCAAAAAGATATATCCAAGTCTTAAGCCCTGGTCCCTATAAATGCGATCTTATTTGTAAATAGGGTCTTTGCAGATGTAATGTTAAAGATCTTAAAATGAGCTGATCTTATACTTAGGATGGATCTTATATTCAGTGACTTTTGTGCTCAGAGAGAAATGAGAGGTAGATTTGAAACACAGGAAAAAGGACAGGTAAAGACAGAAGGCCAGGAAAATGCTGCCACAAACCAGGACACACCAAGAACCACCAAAGCTGGAAGAGGCAAGGGAAAGCTATTCCCTAGAGCCTTTAAGGGGAATGTGGGCCTGCTGACATCTTGATTTTGGATTTCTTGCTTCCAGAACTGTGAGTTAGGATTGAGGCTCATTCAAAGGGCAGCTCTAGGAAACTAGTAAGGGTGATTCTCCTAAGAAAAGAAACTAGGAACATGTCATCTGCTATGTTTCCTTTCTAGTCTTATTCTGTGTATGTTATTTAAAGAAACAAATTTGTTTGGAATAAACAGATGAAATTCTAGAGGAAAAAAAAAGCAATTATCTGTGGTGGTCATTATCTGCCAATTGTATTATTCCTATAGGGATAGCCAAAAGAGACTCTGAGTTTCATTCCTAGGAGGGGCATCCTAATCCCCAGTTCTGGCACATAGTTAAAAGAATTTCCAAGTTAAAACATTATCCTTGCTTTCAAATTCAACATCAAAGAAATTACCAAACTTCTTTGATTTTATGTTTTGAATACCTTTGTTCAGTTTGGGGATGGATTCGCTAATTGTAATTGAAGTTCATATCAGGGCAATGGTATCACTTTGTAAAATGATGACCCATGTTCCTTGTACAAGGCTTGAAAGAATAAACAGGCTTTGATAAAATGAGAAAAATTTAATGGCATATACTGGTCTTTGATAACTATTGTGTACTTTGTAAAAAGTATTATTTTGTAATCAGAATTAAAAAAAAACATTAAAAAAGATAAAGAAATTTAATGAAAGATGAAAGTAGAATATCTTTCCACGCTCAGAAAACTGGTTTAACTGAAAGGAATCAGCCCATTTCTAGGTCTGATTCATTTTGTATTTTAGTTTTTATTAAATATGCTCTTGTCAATGCTAAATGCATCATGCATTAATCTTTTTTATGTCTACTGTTTTGTTTATTTGTTTGTTTGGTTTTTGCAGTATCAGGAGGATTCTACCTCTGAGCTAAACCTCAGCCCTATTTTTTTCTTTATTTTGAAAAAGGAGGACCTCACTAAGTAGCTGAGGCTGGCCTTGAACCTGCAATCCTTGTGTCTCAGCCTCCCAAATACTGGGATTACAAGCATGCGTCACCACGACCAGCTACTGCTCATCTTTAAAATGATAATACCAACCAAGTACTGTGTGTATGCATGTCACTATCAGTATGATTTACCTTATGAGTGAGACTATGATGCACCAATAAAAGTATACAACATAGAAAACAAAATTGCTTAAGGTTCTCAGGAACTTTACAATGCAATATTTTTATAAGAAATTATTTTGTTGTAAAAAAATCTCTTCCAATGAGCTCATGTGAAAAAGAACTTCTTAGAAGGATGTGGCTTGTGATCCTACTAAAACACCAGCATAGAACTCTATAATGGGCTGAGCCCTGTCCCCTCTCAAAGTAGAAACATTTAATTCTTACCACTTAGTACCTCAGAGTGAATTTGTTATTAGTAAGTTGTGCGGTAACAAACATCCTTCATTATGACTTCTTTTCTAACCTCATTTCTGCCACGTCCATTTTCCTTATTATAAAAATACCTGACAAAATAAAATATATGCATGTCATTGATCATGAAGAGAAACAATGGAATGCTAGTGAAATAGATCTTTGCAAAGGTAATTAAGTTAAAATGAGGTGAATCCTAAACTAGTGTAACTGGTGTCCTCCTAAGAAGTCTAGACACAGTCTCATAAAGAGGGAAAGTTGTGTAAAGGTATGAAGACACAGGGAGGAAATGACCATCTATCCTAACTCAAGGAGAAAGAACTAGAACAGATTCTTGCTCTTGGCCCTCAGAATAAACCAGCTCTGTCAACACCTGTATCCTGGACTTGTAGCTTCCACAAGGAAACACATTTTGTTGTTTCAGTTATCTGGTCTGTGGACCTTTGTTATGGCAACTCAAGCAAACTAATATGGATTCTATTACTGATTCTACTACTATTTCCAACTTACTTTTTTGTTCCTATAAAGTACCAAACTCAGATCCAAGGGCTTTACATATATTATCCCATTTATAATTATAATTATAAATATATCTCATATATAATTCCAACACACAGCTTATAAGGTTAAGTACTATTATTCCTATTTTACAGATACAACAAACTAAGAAACAAATGTTGATTGACTTGAGCACACAATTACTGATTTAAGAATATAGGTTCTAACCAGGTTTGATAGCACACTCTTGTAATCCCAGTATGTGGGAGATTGAGACAGGAGGATCGCAGGTTCATGCAGCAAGCCTCAGCAATTGAGCATCTCTGCAACTCAGTGAGACATGATGTGAAGCTATAATGCACCAATAAAATTATTTTTAAAAAAGAGGGCTTTGACTGTGGTTTCTGTGAAATAAACTATTATAACCCTGCCTGGTTTAAAAATTGGTTTATATACATGAGTTTTTATTCTTCTTCCTTCCTATTCCACACATCATGTTCTTGGAAACTTTAAAGTATGGAAATCAATTTAAATTAGCTTTCAGGATAAGATATGTATGTATTCTTCATTACATATTGATTCTTCTTTCCTCTTTATTTTTCTTTTGTTCCTTTCTCTCTGTCTCTTTTTTTTTTTCTTTGTCAGAACTAAAAATGTTATTGGAATTAGTCAAAAGCCCTGGTTTCAGGGGTCCCAAGAGACCAGACTCAGCCACTCTTCGAAAAGGCAAATCAAAGAGACAAGCAATGGAGAAGACAGGATAGGAGATTTTATCACTGAGAAGAACAAAGAGGCCTCATGATATAAGATCTGCCTATAAGTAGCTGACAGGAGCTTTGAGGTCTTATTAGAAAAGAGAAACAAAGTTCAGGTTTTGGGATTAGTAGAGATGACAAAATAGGTCATCTTGGCCCGACATGAACTTATTGATCATTATCCTGAGCCATTGCCTCAGATTTGGCCATGTAGAGCTTTGTTGCCAACAAAAGGGTCACTGTCGCTTATGGTAGTTTTGATTTTTTGCCACAAAATGATTATGGTCCAGCTCAGGCCCGTGTTACTGGAATCCAAGGTGACCACAGGAAAAAATGACTCAGGGGAACTTAGAAAGAAACAAAACAAGTTAAAAGGGCAAAATGGAGTCAGACAAAATGGAGTTAGTTATGTCAGCAACTGAATCCTCCTTCAAAAATGCTAGCAGTTTACTTCAAAAGATGTACATTATTAAGCTCTTCCTTGCACTGAAAACTGCTGAATGCTGGGTTAACCAAAGGAGTCAGCATTGCTTCCCTACAGGACCTGTAAATATCTGTGAGAGTCAGATTCCAACCTACACTCTAAAAAATATACCTTTCTAAAAGGGTGCAAACAGATTCATCTATACACTGAAAGGACAAGTGAGCACTCTATCAAAGCCATTTCATTGTGAGTGGAGTCACTGCTTTCCATTTTAAATAGAAGCTAAACTCTATTGACACATAAGTTGTTTTGAAATGAGAATGTGCCCTTTCCTGTTTATTCCAGAGGCAGCAGTTTTATGAGTCTGCTGTAACACTATATTTTTGCAAGGGACAATTATGACCATAAAGGGAATTGTCTGGTAAAAACTATAGAATCTGCTGTTAGGCAAGAAGATGACCTTTTTATACAGCTGGCTTGCCAAATTTAAGCAGGTTCTTTGCATTTAGGAGAGATATATGGCCACTAAAGGAAGCCTGTCTGCCAACAATAGACTGAAAGTCTTTATTTCTTTTTAAAAAAGTCTATATGCAAACAGTGACAATTCATGATTCATACTGTTTTGAGATCTCTATTCACTAGTGATTTTCTCCTAAGCATCAAGACTTGGAGATTTTAGACTCTATATTCCATGCCCAGTTTCTCTACTCAAGGCTATTTTCTCCTGTTAATCCCTGGAGGGCACATCCATTAATTGATAGTCTACACAGACTCTTGGAAAAGTTTTATGAGAGTAGAATGTCCCAGAAGGAACTTCTACATCAGTCAGAAGCAATAGGTCTAGATGTTTCCAAATCTGTCAAGAAGGAAGAACTTGGGGATATATCATAAACAACTCAGTTCAACTTGAAACCCAGAAAGAAAGAGCATTAGGGGTACAGTCAGTTGCAGAAGGGCCTGGGGCCTGTGTTGTACATCCCCCCACCTGTATCAGGCATCCATTATATGGGAAGTAAACACAAGTTGCTCTCCTTGCTAATGTAAGAGATTAAAGGGCATGAAGAAAGATAGCATAATTAAAAATCCTAATCAAAATAAATTCTAAAATAATTTAAAAGTAATTCATTAAACAAGGAAAATAGTTAATTAAAATAGAGACAGAAAGAAAATCTTTTAATCATATTTTATAAGCATAACAATCCTATAAATCAAGAAAGACTAACATTTATTAAAAATTGAATTTCTAAAGGCTACTTTTTCTTAATTACAAAGCATTATTTTTTTCAGAGGATTATTCTTTCTTAATCTTTTATTGGTGCATTGTAACTGTACATCATGGTGAGATTCACAGCAGTACATTCAGATAGAATAGAACATTATTTGGTCTGTTTCCTTCCCCAAATCTCTCCTTTCCCATTCCTCTCTCTCCCTCAATCACCTTTCACTACTCTACTGGTTTCTTTACTCATTTTCATGAGGTCCATTTTAAAGTCTAAAGTTATTTGTAGCACACACACATTTATAAAGATATTACAAAAAATACTAAGACAAATAGTCCAGTGAAAGTAATACACAAAGGATATGTACAAATGTAGTAGGTTGAATTGGGCTCTAGCCAATGTCTTTAAAATGAAGAGAAATTTAAGCTCATGAAGACACAGAGTGGATAGCCATGTAAAGGAGGCCGAGAGAGGTATTTGCTGCCACAAGCCGAGGAATGCCTGTGGTTATAAGCTGGAAAAAGCAGGAAAAGATCCCACCCTAGAGCCTTTGGGCATATAGAACTCTGGGAAACTATTTCTGAAGCTCAAAGTGGTGGTAAATTGTCACAACAGCTCTAGGAAACTAATAAAAAAAATTGACTTAGAAATAAAGACACATGATCATTGACTATTAAAAGTGCATAAGTGCATTTGCACATCATTTGATGAATTACTTTTTTTTTTTTTGTAATGGAGATTGAGCTCATGGGCCCTCTACCTTAGAGATAAACCCCATCAGCCCTTTTTATTTCCTATTTTGAGACAGAATCTCACCAAGTTGCTAAGGCTAGCCTCAAACCCATAATCCTCCTGCTTCAGCCTCTCAGGTACTGGGATTACAGGCATGTACCACCAAGCCTGGCAATTATTAAGCATTGTAATTTTGCCTCTATCTTTACTCCCATACACTCCATTCTACACAGAGTAGTTCTTTTAAAAACTACATCAGGTTAAATCAGACTTCTCTAAGAAATCAATTAATACCTCTTTTTTAAGGATCTGTTTGGTTACAAGTAACAAGAAACCCAAATAGCAAGGTCTTAAACAAATATGGTCACTTAACAGGGGACTAGAGGTATGTAAGACAGGGACACAAAGTGTCAAGAAGGACTAAGCTGCTTTAAATCCATGAATCCATTTGATGCTCAGATCAAAACATCATTATGTCCTACCCCTTCACTAAGCATCCAAGTCAGGGGTCACCACTATCAAAATTTCCCATTTGTTCCAACTCTTAGAAAGCTTTCCTTCTTTCTGCTATTCTAATAGAGGCATGATCTCTTTGGAAGATTACTTCTTTGTTAGAGTCACTTTACGTATGGACATTATTTCTCTTGTGCTGTAAGCCTCTAGAGTGGGACATGCCCTCCTTGGTGCAAATTAGACCTGTTCCTCCCTTTATCCTAAAAACTAGATTTGAAGTTAAAACCACTAGACTGTCACTAGTTACTCTCCATATTGCAATAATCCACAGACCTTCATGATAATTCTTGGAAAAGTTGAACTCCTAAATCATGGGCACTTCCTTTAGTGTCATTTTTGTCACAATTCTTGATAATGTCATTCTCCATTCAGATTATCATTCTAGTCCCCTCACATTTCCTTGATGTGCTCTCCTCCAATAAGTGCATCTTCCACCCTACTTCACTCCATTCTTAATCTCAATTTCAGGCATCCATTTATTGGAAATGATCTCCTATCATTGTGGTTTAGTGATTCACATCTATGGGACTATAATCCGTTGAAACTTTTCACTATGCCTCAATTCTCCTCAGTTCTTGACTTCCAAATCAACCACACATAAACTCTCTGGTCATTGATTATGATCACATTCATTTAAACTCATGAACCCTGATATCAAATGACCCCTGGTGTTCTCAGCCCTATATTTCCTTGGTATATTCAATTTCCTATATACCTAAGTAATTAATTCACACATTTTAAACTCTCCTAAAATGAACATGTCTTTTACCATCCCCTGTATGATAATAGTGCTTCCCATTTAACTGTGAAAATACAAGTAAATCAAAAGAAACTCTTACATGCCTCTGCTCCTCTATGTTCCAATTATTCTTACATCAATGCCTATGAACTGCATCTTTCACCTGTCACAGTGGATGGTCTGTGTCCTTGTACAAAGATATTTTCCACATTTGTGAACTAAATTCCTTCCACTTAACCCATTCAAGACTATTAACACAGTGATTTTCTCCTCTTTGAAATGGATCGCTTAATCCTCATACATATATGTTATAACATAGCTAAATTTAGAAAAACTACTCTGTTATATTTTTCTGATTTATCTCTTCTCTTTAATAGCAATATTCCTCCAAACACTAACTACTTCCTCTCCTTCTCTCGTCAATTCAATCAAGTTTCAATCTCTACTACTGAAAACTACTTTTGAAAACTACCTAAAATTATTCTAATCATTAATAAATCCATTGGCTGATTGTCAGCTATCAAACATTACCAGTCAGCAGCATTTGATTAATCAATCAACCTCCTCCTTGATATGTTTTCTTCCAGTCTAATAATATTAGTGTTTTGTCTATTCCCTTACTACTTTTACAATATCCCTAGCCAACTATTTTTCTCTGTGACCTTTTTATGTTAAAAAAAAAGGCCCTTAATTTTTAGAGACATTTGGGCTCAATAACAAAATGGATTAAAAAAAAAAAAAAAACAGGTTTCCCATCTAGGATTTCACACATATCTTTTACCCCACACTTACCTAGACTCCCCTATGACCAACATCCTGCACCAGAGTGGTAGATACATTTGTTACAACTGATGAATCTACACTGAAACAGCACAATCACCCAAAGTGTGTAGTTTTCGTTAGAATTCACAACAGTGTTAAGCATTCTGTGAGTTATGACAAACATGCAATATCGTGTATCCAGTATGTTTCTATAGAAGTGTTTCACTTCCTTAAAAGTTCTGTTTTCCTTGTATTTATCCTTCCCTCCTGTCCCCAAACCCTGGCAGCCACTGATGCAGCATGATCACTAGATCACATGGTAAGGGTAGGTTTGTAAGGAACTACCTTTGTCATCCATTCATCTGTCGATGGACATTTTGGATACTAGGGAGAAGGTAGGGCATAAGAGGGTCTCCAGGGAAAAAAAGGAGAGACCCTTGATAAGCAAAGAAGTGGACTTAACCGAAGGGGATGGACGGGGGGTATCACCCTAATGCAAAAGGTGTACTTTCACAAATATATCAAGGTCGATCACTAAACTGAACTTGAGAAGGAGGGAGGGTGAGGGAGTGGGGTGGGAACTGGGGAAGGGGTTAAATGAGAAATGTGCGCATATATGCCTTTATCAGCTTGCCCCTAACAAAGATGTATGTTTACAATGCACCAATTATAATAATAAAAGAAATTCACAGCTAAGAAAACAAATAACCCAATCAAAAAATGGGAAAAGGAACTAAATAGACACTTCACAAAAGAAGAAATACAAATGGCCAATAAATGTATGAGGAAATGTTCAACATCATTAGCAATCAGAGAGATGCAAATCTAAACTACCTTGAGATTTCACCTAACTACAATCAGAATGGCAATCATCAAGAACACAAACAACAACAAATGCTGGTGAGGGTGTGGAGAAGTGGGAATCCTAATACATTCTTGGTGGGATTGCAAATTAGTGCAACCACTTTGGAAAACAATATGGAGGATCCTCAGATGAATGGGAATGAAACTACCATATGATCCAGCAATACCACAGAAACCAAACTATCAGACCAACACATGTGTATCTTGAGAAGGAGGGAGGGTGAGGGAGTGGGGTGGGAACTGGGGAAGGGGTTAAATGAGAAATGTGTGCATATATGCCTTTATCAGCTTGCCCCTAACAAAGATGTATGTTTACAATGCACCAATTATAATAAAAAAAAAGAAATTCACAGCTAAGAAAACAAGTTTATAATTGCCAAACTATGGAACCAGCCAAGATGTCCATCAACAGATGAATGGATTACAAAACTATGGGATATGTACACAATGGAATTTTACTCAGCCATAAAGAAGAACAAAATCATGTAAGAAACTACCTGATTACTACAATGGCTTTCCCATTTTGAATGAGAGTCTGTGTTGATACACATCTTTGCCTTACTAGAAATGAATGAGAGTCTGTGTTGATACACATCTTTGCCTGCATTTGATGTTGTCGGTTTTCTGGATATTGACCATTCCAATAAGTATGTTATGTTATCTCATTGTTGCTATAATGTTCTGTTTTTATCATGTTCATTTCCCTGATGATGTAAAATGTTGAGCATCTTATCACAGGCTCATTTGCCTCTGCATGTGTTTTCCGGGGGTGGTATTAAGATCTGTTTTGCTCTTTTGTCCATTTTTTTAAGCTGGGTTGTTAGCATTTTCAATGTTGAATTTTAAGAGTTCTCTGGATATTTTATATAACAGTCCTTCATCAGATATGTCTTTTGCAAATATTTTCCGACAAGTCTGTGGATTCTCTTATCATTTTCTTGACAATGTATTTTGCAGAGCATAAGTTTTTAATTTTAATGAAGTCTAATATCAGCTTTTTTTTCCCTTTCATGAATCACATCTTTGCAGTTGTATCTACAAAGACACTGTCATACCCAAGGTCACCTAGATGATGCCCTATGTTATCTTCTAGGAGTTTTAGAGATTTGCATTTTACATTTATTCTATGAACTGTTTTTAGTTAATTTTTATGAAAGGTATGAGATCTGGGTCTAGATTATTATCATTCAGTTTTTGCACATGGATGTCCAGTTCCAGCACCATTAGTTAAAGAGTGTCTTTGTCCCTGCCATGCAAATGTTAGCAAATCTAAAATTTTTATCCCTATGAAATACTTCTTTCCTGAACTCGTCTTCCACTCTCAACTACTTTACTTATTTTCTCTAGTTGACTGTTCAATAGGTAGTGCAAAATTAAACTTGTTAAAGACAGAACATTTTATCTACCATTGAAAATCTGTTCAATTTCAGGAATCTCACCTTGTTTGTTGGATAAATGAAATAATTACTTTAAAATATTTTTGGCTTCCTTGTGAACTCATGCTTCAGGATAGTTAACCTAGTGTCAGCATTATCACAGTATTCAAAAGTAGGACATTTTAGTTAATTTTTAATTAATTTTAGTTAATTTTTAATTAATTTTAGTTAATTTTTATGAAAGGTATGAGATCTCGGTCTACATTATGATTATTCATTTTTTGCACATGGATGCCCAGTTCCAGCACCATTTGTTAAAGAGTGTCTTTTGTCCCTTGTATTATCTTTTCTCCAAAGATTAGTTGAGTATATTGGTTTGGTTTCATTTTGCAGCTCTCTCTTCTTCTTGATTTTGTATCAGGACATATTTACTGAACTGCCTCTTTCCAGCTTATTTATAATTGGTAAACTAGTCTGTGTAGTCAACTCTAGAATCAGAGAGGACTTGAAGATGGAAAATTGGAGTTTATATTAGACTAGTAGGTTCACCTCTGATCCTGCACACCTTTCCTATCATGTCTTTTAATCCTTACTTGTACTTTAAGATATTAGCTGCAAAATTTGGATTATGATTATTTCTATCTCATCTCACAAACTTGTATGTCAGAGCCACAGTGATTATCTCTAGTGCTCCTTAAACAAAATATAATCCTAAATAAGAAAGCTTACGTTAGCTGTTCCCCCTTCCTGATAGTTCTTCATTCTTTTCTTCATGTGACTGGCTCCCTCTTATCTTTTAAATCTTTCAAGTATCGTTTTCTAAATACGCTTTTTAAATCTATCTAAAACAAATCAATCCACTATTCAATTAGTATTTCATGACTCCATAGTTCTTACCATTCCCCAACTTAATGATTATTTGACATTTCTATCTGTCTCATCCAAACCAACCCCATCCTGAAGTGGGAATAAAACAGACCCTTGAGAAGAGTAACTTTATTAGTATGGCTTATAGTCTATCTGGAGAATACAGAAAGTTAATCAGTCATACAAAAGTCCTATTTAGTACTTATTGGACAAAAACAACAAGACATCATTTTGTAGAGAAAATTAAAATGTTAATACCTAATAGTGTATAAAGAAATAAGAAGTTTATGTTTTGAATTCATATACAAATTGATAAATTTATACACTATGTTTACAGTGCAATGTAAACATTATATATATACATACATGTATATATATATATTCTTTCTTTAAAATTCTTAAGTATTACAAGATGTCTGAAGAATGAAAGTTAAAAACTGAATTTGAAGTTTGAGAAGAGACTACTTTTAACTTCATAAAATTGTCTATCATGTATTTTAAATTATGTGCCTTACTTTTATAATAAAAAATCACTAAGGATTACAAAGATATAATTTCAATGAGTTTGTGACAGAATAAAATCCACTTTTAAGAATGCAAGGAGTATGAAATTGATTGTGATAAAATATCAAAAGGAATTGTGCACCATTTCAAGTTAAAATAGGTCCCAGGTGACATTTCTAAGGAGAGGAAAATTCAGATCTTCTCTTCTCGAAAATGCAATTCATGTTTACACCATAAGTGGAAGAAAAAGGGGTAATGATTGAAGCATTTACTGAGATAGGTAAAATGATGCCATTTAAAGCTACTGGTACAAGCAAAAGGTATGCAGTATTCCTGAAATAGAGGACTGAAACATGACTGAGACCTTAGTAAGAAACGAAAAAAAAAAAAAAAAAAAAACTTGTGGAATAGAAAATCAGAATAAAGAAGGCTTTTAGTTATTCTCAAGATTAAAAAAAAAGGAACAATCTAAAAGCAAAATTAAAAAAAATATTGGAATTATTTGACTTACTACAAATGTCATTTTTTCCACTTGCCTATGGATCCATGGATCCATAAGAGTAGAAAACATGTCTCATTGTCCTATATTGCATTTTTTGGCACAATGCTTGGTCCACAGTAAACACACAATTCTGATTCAGCAAATTATGGCCTAAACAGTGTTTATGTCATTGCACAGTGAAAAGGTAAACACTTCTGGGGTTTCACATTCTAACACAAGTAAGAAGATAGTGTTTATATACATTGTTTTTTGTTTTTGTTTTTGTTTGCTATGGGAATAACAAATAACATAGGTCAATACAAAGTGATACCTAAAATAAATACCTCTTCTAGAAAGGGAAACAGCAATACATAGAAAGAAGTATGTATGCATGTGTGTCTACTTATCACAAACTCAGTAATAAAAACTTAATGGGCAGAAGATAGTTAAAAGAGAATGTTAGCCTAGTACACTAATTATTACTCATAAAGAAATAAAAAAGAAACTCAATATTTCTACTCCAAACTATAAAAGGAAGTATAAGAAGGGATTTGAGCATTTGTGAAAAATACTTCTAGAAGACTCATTTGACTGAAAACAGAATATTAGGAACGTCTTGATATGTCTTTGTATACTACAGTAGCAATACCTATAGCATACTATCAATATCTATACTTATAAAACAAGCAACATTAATTCTACACAAATTCATCCAGAAAATAGAAGAATGATCACTTCCCTACCTACTGGTGGACTCCCAACTCATCAAGTTATACTTATACAAAACTGGACAATGCTATTATAAGGGAAGACAACTACAAATCAAAATCCTTCATAAACATAAATAAAGAAAAATAAATTTCTCAAAATATTGAGGAAAAAGTCCTCAATAAATTATTAGCAAATCGAATCCATCAAATCCACCAAGATCAAGTAGTTTTTATCCTGGGAAGGTAAGCTTGATTCAGCATCTTATAATCATTTTAATTCACTAGATCAACAGAATAAAAAAGAAAATCTTATTAACATTTAGCTGATAGGTAAAACACTTGATGAACTCATATTCATCTCACCAATCTAAGAACTGGAAGTGATTTCCTTACCCTTCCTGATTAACATCTATAAAGGACAAAAAATAAAAACAAAAAAGCCAACAGCTAACATCATATGTAACAATTAAATCAAGAGTGTTCTGTCTAAAACCAATTTTTCTCTCAGCTCTGATTCAGCTTTTAAAAAGTTGACAAAAGGAAAGAACAATCTGATAATACCAAATCCTGTTGAAGGTATAGAACTCTGACATATTGCTGATGAGAGTACAAAGTCCTGCTATTTTCCAAAACAATTTGTTGGCTTCTTATAAAGTTAAAACTGAAAGCCGGGCGTGGTGGCATACGCTTGTAATCCCAGCATTCCGAAGGCTGAGACCGGAGGCACTCCGGTCTAGTGAGGCACTCCGCAACTTAGTGAGACTCGGTTTCAAAATAAAGAATAAAAATAGGGCTGGGGGTGTAGCTCGGAGGTAGAATGCCCCTGAGTTCAATCCCCAGTACCGCAAAACAAAAACAAACAAACAAAAAAAAACTGCAATCACCATAAGACCATATAATCCCCAATTCCTGGTACTTAAATTAGAAAAAAAAATGTTAATGCAAAAAGAGAGTTTGCACATATTTGTAGTATATTTGTTTAATCACCCCAAACTGGAAATATCTCAAATATTCATCATCTTGTGATAGATAAATGACTGTGATATAGGCATGAAATGGAGTATTGCTCAGCAATAAAAAGGATTCAACTACAACTATGTACAGCAACTTGGCTCAATTATCTAGGACATACAGAGAACTCAGAAACTCACAGCTAAGAAAACAAATAACCCAATCAAAAAATGGGAAAAGGAACTAAATAGACACTTCACAAAAGAAGAAATACAAATGGCCAATAAATGTATGAGGAAATGTTCAACATCATTAGCAATCAGAGAGATGCAAATCTAAACTACCTTGAGATTTCACCTAACTACAATCAGAATGGCAATCATCAAGAACACAAACAACAACAAATGCTGGTGAGGATGTGGAGAAGTGGGAACCCTAATACATTGTTGGTGGGATTGCAAACTAGTGCAACCACTTTGGAAAACAATATGGAGGATCCTCAGATGAATGGGAATGAATCTACCATATGATCCAGCAATACCACTTCTGGGTGTCTACCCCAAAGAACAGAAACCAAACTATCAGACCAATGCATGTATATCTATGTTTATAGCTGCACAGTTTACAATTGCTGAACTATGGAACCAGCCAAGATGTCCATCAACAAATGAATGAATTACAAAACTATGGGATATGTACACAATAGAATTTTACTCAGCCATAAAGAAGAACAAAAATCATGTTATTTGCAGAGAAATAGATGGAACTGGAAAACATTATGTTAAGTGAGATTAGTCAGTCACAAAAAGTTAAAAATTGAATGCTCTCCCTAAATATGTGGAAGCTAGGGAGAAAATGGGACATAAGAGGGACTCCAGATGAAGAAGGAGAATCCTTAGGTGAACAAATAATTTGACTTAAAGGAAGGTGATGGGGAGAGGGGGGACACCCTAATGAGCATGATGTACCTTCATGAACACATCAAAGTCAGTCACTAAACTGAACTTGAAAAGAAGGGAGGAGGAGGGAGTGGAGTGGGAATTTGGGAAGGGTTAAATAAGAAATGTGTGCATGTATGCCTTTACCTATACCAGCTTGTACCTAACAAAGATGTATGATTACAATGCACCAATTAAAATTTTTAAAAAATTAAAAAAAAAACAAGTATATTATCTGAAGTGAGAGAAGTCATACTCAAAGGCTACAAATGATATGATTTGACAGAGGTATGACAATATGGAAAAAGCAAAATCATAGGGACAGTAAAGAAATCAGCATTTGCCAGGGGCAGCGTACATGGTGAATTTAAAGTATCAAGAAGGAATTTGAGAGTGATGGAAATGTCCTGTATCTTGTGTGGTAGATATAGAACTGTACATATAAAATTTTTCAAAACACAAAGAATTATATAGAACAAAAAGAATGAATTATAATATATGAAAATAATATTATTCTTCCATAATTGCCAAACAAATTATCAGTGGCTTGTGACAACAAATATTTATTTTGTCATAATATCTGTGGATTAGAAATTCAGGATGATTTGGGGGGTGTCTCTGGCTCTATGTCTCTCACAGTCTTCAGCAAGTTGTGGGTTGGGTCACAGTCATTTCCTGGTTCAAAGAGGAAGGATCCACTTCCAAACTCATTCATGAGGCTCTTGGCAAACTCAATTCACCTTTGCCTCATGCCAATGGCCCTCCTCAGTTCCTAGGAAAGCTCTCAGCACAGGAGTCTGCTTACCATAAAGAAAATGAATAAGAGAGAAAGAGAATATATACATATATATATATATATATATATATATATATATATATAGAGAGAGAGAGAGAGAGAGAGAGAGAGAGAGGACAAAACAGAAACTACAATCTTAAAAAAAAATCAACAACAACACAAAAATAATCTTATAAGTGAGATCCCATCACTTTTACCTTATTCTCTTATTTAGAAGTGAGGGCTCAATGAATGCTAGGTTAATGTATGCCTCTATCACTGTGAACTTTATCACCTACACAGAGGGGAAGAGATGACACAAAGAAGCACTAGGGAGCAGATCACTGGGAGAAGTCTTACAATTGCCTCTTGCATAAATTATGTGTCAGTAAGCCTGACACTTATACACTGCTGATGGGATTGTAAATTAGTACAATCACTCTGGAGATCAGCATGGAATCTCCTCAAAACACTAGAAATGGAACCAATGCATGAGCTAGCTATTCTACTACTTGACATCTTTCCAAAAGAATTACAGCAGGAATATTATAGTGATACAAGCATATTCATGTTTTATAGCTGCACAGCTCACAATATTCAAATTATGGAATCAATCATCAGATGAATAGTATCAAAAATGTGATATTTCACACAACTGAATTTTACTCAGCCATAAAGACAAATAAAATTATGTCATTTGAATGAAAATGGATGGAACTATATGAGATCAGCTAATTTCAGAAAGTCAAGGGTCATGTGTTTTCTCTCATACATGAAAGCTAGAGAGAAAATAAGAAAACAAAATGAATTTTAGATAAATGAGAAAAGAGACAAGTAGACTAGTGAAAGGGAATTGGGAAAGGGAAGTGGGAAGGGAAAAAGGAGAACTGATGAAGGAAATGGTTCAAGTAAAAGGAGAACTGATGAAGGAGATGGTCCATATATAAAAATATTACTACCAATCTTACAATATGTATGGGGAGGGGTGGCACAGTGGGTACCCATAGGGAAACACAGCAAGTTCTGTGTTCATGTATGTTTGTGTCTCTTTGAACCTCACTATGATGCATAATTACAAAGCATGAATAAAAGCATATCAAAAAGGGAAATGAAAAATAAGACTGAACTAAAAAATATGTACTTAAAGGCAACTGAAGAAAGGAGATTACATGAGACCCAAATGTATTGACATTGTGAGGTGAGATACATACCAATGACAAGAAGTTCAGATAGCTGAGGATACCTTGGGAAAATGGGATGAGACAGACATTGTTGATTAGACACAAGTTGGGTTTAAGGGCAAGACTGAAAGCAAGTAATAAGGACAATAGTCTCAGAACTTGAAGAAATGAGAGATGATGCCAGTTGGTAACACTGATCTCTCTGAGAAGAACTTCAATCCAAAGGAAAAAAAATGTGGCTATAAAATCTGGTAACAGAGTCACAGGTTAACAAATGCTGACTCTCCAAGCCCCATCTACTGACTTTTTAAAGTTTACTGTGGGGTCTCCATTCCCTAAGGATTGGTATGTCATGGGGACAGGAGTCAGGTAGATCATTACAGAGACCTTATCTGACAGCATTCCATGTGAAGAAATCTTAAAGGGTTTAGTTGACCACAAGTTCAATATGTGCCAACAGTGAAATTAATTTGATTGAAAGGTCAAATCAATATTAGGCTGTGTTAAAAAATGACCATTTCCAATCATATTCCTTTATGGTTTAGAATGATCATACCAGAATCAAACTAATTGTCATATATTTAACCCATCAGTGAGATTGTTCTTAAATATTTAAGATATACAATTAAATTTTTAGTAGGGAATAGAAACCTAAAATAGAACATGGAGAAGAAGAATTTTAAGGGAATATGTAGTTTGCACAAACATCATAAAAATATAAATTTATTTTATAAACTGATATATTTATAACAATGTATGTTATAAAATAATATAAGTTGTATTCATATAGAAACAGGAAATATTTAAAATATTTAGCCTAATTGCCAAAGAAGTCATAGAATCTTCCTTGAGGTAGTAGAAAATCTTCAGAGAAAATAAGAATTCTAGTTATTGTCATTTTGCAGACTGGAAAAGGCTAAAGATTTCCATGAAAAGCAATGATGCTGGCCATGCTGTTCTGTCACACCCACTTGTTTAAAGATAAGAATGACATTTGAAGTTGGAAAGAAATCTCATGATTTGTTTTCTGCTGTAATGATGTGTGACACTCCTATTTGCTATCACAGTTCCCTTTGTGTGAATCTGCTTAAATATGCCATTGATTTGTATACTCCTTAATTGGTTATTGCCTTCGGAAAAATTTCATTTTCATGAATGTCTTCAGAGAGAAAGGAGGGAGCCATTTGGCTCTGAAAAGTTTTGAAATAATTTTATCACTGTTTCAGAATATAAAATCCAGAAGATTTGTACCATGTGTGTCTTATTGTCCAACCCTTAGAAGAAAGTTTGATGTTCAATATTTGCTTCAGAATTATGTGATAGCCTTCCTATTTTCTCTGTCCTCTAACTCTGCCAAAATGCATTCTTGTTAGTTTATATTATTTTGTCACAAGTATTACCAGACTAAATTTTTAAATATCCAAGAAAGCAAGCTAACTACAATCTGAAATATCAAAATGCATTATTATTTTTTTTTCATAAAGTTAACCCTGCCTTCTCAAACAATCTGGGAAAAAACCCTGGAGAAATAAGGGAAATAATCACAATGAATTTAAGACACAAAGACTCCATAAAGAAGAATAAGCAAATATTGCATGAAGTGTGCTACCATAAAGCAGAGATTCCTCTTAGAAAACTTAAAGATGAAATTTAATCAAATTATTTGCCAATATGATCTCTCATCAAATAGGATTATGTAAAAACATAGTTTTCAATAAAGTTTCAGAAACTAGATACAAGAATCTACAGCTTGATGAAAACTCAGATAATTGACTAGGTGTTTGAGTTTAGAATGCTAAAGAAAACGAACAAAAATCTATGGCATCTATAAGGATAAGCTATTAATAAAAAGAACAACCATTTTCTCTTGATCAGAGTTTACATAAGGAGCAACACAGTTGTATACTGTATAATTGCAATGTATAAGCTATACAACTGAATGTAATTGATAAATCATTATTAACCAAGTGCAGAGTGATTTGCATATAGCATCTTGTTTAAGTTTCACAAGACTCCCATAGGCAAGATATTACAGTTTCTATTTTACATATAATGAAATTGAGGTACATAGTCACTAGATGGCTTCCCCAAGATCATACAGCTGGTAAAACAGGAGAGATAAAATTAAACCAACTATTTAAATCCAAAATCCAGTTCTCTACCTGAAATGCCACTATCAAATTAATGTAGTGATTTAGCTATGTATTTATTTGATAAATAGAATTTCATAGTCCAATTTAACTTCCACAAAATTGTACTAAGAAGTTACTCATGAATATGAATAAGGTTTAGACAAACGATTTTCATCATGGCATTGCTTTAAAAGTAGAACACCAATAAACACCAAAATAACAAGCAGCCTGAAATTCCCAAAATAGGTAAGTCATCAAAAATGCCATGAAATACAAAGATATTGTCAACTATTAGTAACATCATAAATGTCCACTAAATACTACATAATCCTAAGTATTCATAAGTACTAAGAAGTTTCCAAAACAATATCACAGTAAACTTACGACTTTAATGTCTTTTTCATAAATTCTATTCGACATATGAGTTTTTTTAAAATTTTACTATTTCCAAAGTTCACCTGGTTCCAGTTCAATACAGCAAAATATGTCTCTCTTCTCTATCAAGAAATGAATACAGCAAAATATGTCTCTCTTCTCTATCAAAAAATGATTACAATAACAGAAGAAAAATATATCTTAAAACAATCTTGAGAAAGAATCATCCATTGAGCAATACTGAAGAATCATCTGAAAATATAAAATAAATTGCATTGGATTAATGACAGAACTTAAAATACCAAAGAAAATGTGATTCTGTCAAGCAAATAGTATAAATTCTGAATAAAATGTAACCCACGATATAGATTGATCACTAAGGGATGGAGCAAGAGTTAGTAAGGTAAGCCAAGTAGTCATTGAGGCCATGCACTCAAGGTAAGTGCAGTATTTACGTGCATTGCTGTGACATTTGTCCTAGTGGATGCTATGGTTTGTATTCTCTAGATACTGTAGAATATACTCCTTGTTGAGTTCAAGAGTCATCTCTCTTTGGGGGCGGGGGAGAGGAAGGTTGTTGAGGTAACTTTGGCTCTCAAGATAAATCAGGAGCTTCACATATTGCTGATTCAAAGCCTCTGAAAGGAAAAATCTCACTGGACTGCAACTTTCTTCCCAAATTATTCTTATAATCAGAATCATTTTTCCTAGTAAAGGAATGATGATTATTATTGGGAAGGAGAATCACAGAGGTTTTCAACTAACTAATCTTACACGTGGATTTATATATAAAAACAGAAGACAAAATTTATTTACAGAAGTTAGGAAAGTGTTTTGATAAAAGGACGGTGATGCCCAAGCAAAAACTGTTACACTAAGAGAGTTTTCAGAAATATTTCGAAACATTGAAAATGCAAAGCATAAAATATTGGATGTTTATCCAAACTTTGAAAAGGATACAGTATTCCAACAACTATTCAGAAAAAGTGCTCAATATCACTAATCATCATGAAAATATAAATCCAAACCACAATGATATGTCACCTTACATCTGTTAGAATGGCCATTATCAAAAAGATGAAAATAACAAGTGTTGGCAAGGATGTGCAGAAGATAGAATCTTTGTAAACTATTGGTGGAAATATATTAAATCAGTATGTCAAAGAGATATCTACATACCCATGTTCAGTGCAGCCTTAATCACAATAACCAAAATATAGAATCATCCTAAGTGGCCATCAATAGATGAATGGGGAAAACATAGTTTATATACATGGAAAAATACTCTTCAGCCTTAAAAAAAAAAGGAAATCCTACCATTTGGGAAAATATAGATGAACCTAGATGGCCTTATATTAAAAGTAATAAGCCACACACATAGACAAATATCACATGATCTCACTTACACATGGAATCTAAAAACAGTTGAAGTCATAGGCACAGATTTAAATGTTAGTTACCAGTGGCTGGTGGAAAGGGATGTGAAGAATGAGATTTTCTTAAAATAATGTAAAATTTTAGTTATGGGTGGGGTTGTAGCTCAGTGATAGAGTACTTGCCTAGCATGCAGAAGGCCCTGGGTTCTATCACCAGCAACACAAAATACTACTGCTACTACTATGGCTGCTACTACTATTAGTACTACTACTACTACTAATAATAATAATTAATAATAATAATTTAATTAGACCAGAGAAATAAGTTTAAAAGATCTGTTATATGTCATGGGGACTACAATTTATAACAATTTATCATAACAGACTGTACTCTCTTGTCCTGTGCTGCCTATCTGTAGTAAGTCTGTTCCATGTAAATTGTGGGTATTAATTTATTCCTTCTCACTGTACTGAGACACTTGGGTCACCAGTGCAGAGTGAATCAGCCTCACACGTGGAACATTCAAAAATTTTCCATTGATTACTCAATCATGACTATGGTGTCATCTCATGAGAGTGCAAATTTAAGACTGGCCTCTATATTTGAGATTTGGTTTGGTTGTATAAAAAACAAAGTTGCATAATTAGAAAATTAAAGGGAAATTTATAGCATTCTGCAATGTTGTTAATGGTTCTTATTTACTCTACCCTTCAGGATCATTCTCTTTAGAAGTGGCTACCCTTATTGTCACATAATTGCTACCTACCTATAGTTTCATGATCACAGGTCAAGAAAAAAAATAAATATATAAAGAAAAAGAAGAATTTCTCTAATTTTTGGGACTCATACATACATATCTTCTGTCATAAATACTTGAGACAGTATAGAGTGATATGCTAATTCCAACTTATACCAATGAGAAAAAGATTGTTAATATGTCTTGATAATTTTGCACTTGATAACATCATATTGTTAGGTTGAAATTGGCCATGGTAGGAATGTTTACGCCATAGAATCAGCAAAAGCTACAAAATAAGCTCTTTTCTTTTTTTACTTCTAGAAAGCCAGTTGTTAAATATTTGTACATCTGGCCATCGCTGCAGAGAAGACTAGAAAAGAAAAAACAATTAACAAAGAATATTGACATCCAAAATTCTGTTGGCAAAGAAGATAAGGTTGATGTGATAGAAAATGAGTAATAATTAACACAAAGAATTTAATTTGCATTCTCAGATATTAACTATATGATTGCTAAAATAACTTAAAATTTCTACACAAAGAATAAGAACAAATAATACTTAATATGTAAGTAGTGACATGGTATAGTATAAAAATTTTAAATGAAAAATTATAGAGAAATTGTAAGACATAGAAGGTAGATCTGAAAGACACAATATCTATCTAATACAAATTT
>PVLC010025907.1:0-23126 GCA_004027655.1 Graphiurus murinus | reverse complement strand
ACCCATTAATCTCTCTTTCATTTAAGTTTCAAACTGTAACTGTGGTTTATTTTCATAAAGATAAGTCGTCCTGCAGTACAGCTGTTCTGTTATCAATTACTCCATGCCTGGCAGTCCTGAAGGGGAGGAATAAAAACACTGATGACATAATTGCGGGTGAATTATGAAAGTAACATGGGCCTCTATCCAAGAGAATTTTCCAGTTTTCACATGGAAGAAAAAAAAAATGTCCCACTGTCTCCCAAGGGCACATTAGTCCAGACACTTGCTAGCTAGAGCTATTTATGTAGACTTTGCTGATAAGAAGGTCAAGATTAGCCATTGTTAGACTCTCAGGTAAGCAGGAAGACTATCACTGTATATAGCAAGATGAGGGCGAGAAAAGGGGCACATGTCAGAAACACCGGGCTTACAGCCAGTCATACAAACACGGGAAACCCAGAGTAATCTCAAAGGTGAAAAACCCTTTCTCCTTTATAACATGAAATATAGTTCATTGGAATTAGAGACTTGCAGTTTGCTTCTATATCAGTACCCAAAAACCATCATAGACCCTAGGGCTAGAAAACACAGCAAGAGGCTTATATGATGTTACATTCTTTATTTTACAACCTGAAAATAGCTTAGGGTATTTATTTTCCATTTTACATGGGGGAATCACTAAAACCTAAATGAGGTTAGGTGACATTCTTAGGATCACAGATAAAAAGCAGCAATTGTGGAATCTAGGAGTCTAATAATAGGATGTTAAATACCTGGTTATTATTCTTTAAATTCACCTAAAATGTTAGAAAGACTCTCATTGAAATTCTTATGTAAAACACTTCATCTGAGCAGGTAAGTTCTAGACTTTTCATTTTAAAACTTTCTTGGAAGTCCTGCACGTGCGGACTCCTGAACATACAAACATTGTAGGTAAAGACCAAATCTAAAAAAAAATAATAAAATACATTTTACTAATTTAAGCAAAACCTGTTTACTAATATTTGAAGTATATGTGTGTATTTGATAGTCTATATAAACTATAACAAACATTTGATATTGTATAACAAATATGATCGTCAGGTCTATTTTTCAAGCTTAAAAATGATCTAAGGCTGATTTTCTGGTACCGACAAGTCTGTTCCTGTCTGAAGAAGCAGTTTCATCCCAAAACGGACATGCACATCCGCAGTGCTCCTAGCCTCAGATCATGGGATGGCATGCCACTCGATGGCCTTGTTTGCACTTTATGCATGCTGTTTCATGGATGTGTTCACACATGCATAGCAGGTCTTGCTAAGCAAGCCTCACTTCAAAGAAGATCACTGTGCTTGCTTCTGGGAGGGAAACCAATGCTGTGTGGGCTTGCAGCTAGAGAAACTTTGTCCTACTCATGAAGCCCCTTTCAGAATGCTCTATTTGGCATTTCAGAATTGTCAGGGCACCGCCAAATATTGCTCTAAAAGTCACCTCGGTGCATGTGCTGGGAGCTAGCGACACATCACAGAAATGACATTTCTTCCTAAAAAAGTCATACTTTCTGTTCCCTCCAGATAAAAATAGCTGAGGCCTCCAGCACTGTTCCACATTTTATGGTCTCATGGACAAGCACAAAAAGTTGCATTTATAAAACAACAAAAGCCATCAAGTGTTCATTTAATTGTACAAAGTGTCAGGGTTTGCCGGTGTTATCCCCTTCAGTCTAAATGAGATCAGCATAGTCGCTGTGTATTGCACTTTGCCATGTTCATCGTGTAGCTGAGCAGCCTCCTGGATGCCCAAGGTTGGCCAGGCCAGCCTTTACACTAATACTGGGTATTAACTACAAATGGTCCTAGAAGCAACAGAAGAAGAGATTCAAGGATGCAAGTTCTTAGTTTTCCTGCATGTCAACCATAAGGGTGATCAGCTGTTGTTTTGTTTTTGTTTTTGTTTTTAAACTGATAAGCATTCTCATCTGGGTATAACCTCAGAGGATTTCCTGATCACCTAGGGCTAAAGTTTGAATTCTGATAGAACGGGGGAGTTTAAGAGACCAAGACAGATGCAGAAAGTAGACTAGTGAGGACTATTGATCTTGAGGCTATTGAAAATTCTACTTCAGTTGGCTAAAGGAAGAGGTTGGTCTCTCTTACCCACATATTACAGATAAAATTAAAACAAGGGTGGCTGCATTGTGTTGAGTTTTTTAAATGCTAGATTTCTTATCCTTTTAACAGGATAAGAAAGACTGTTTGGGAGGGGAAAAAAAAAATCCAAGCTGACTTCGTACCACTTCTCACCAAATATGAATTTCTCTTTCTCAGTGTGTTACAGGATGGAGTGTGGAGTGTCCTCAATTCTTTTCTCTCCAAAAAAAAAATAGATGCAGAGTAAATTAACACAAAAGGTTTTATTCAGAGAAGTGATAGTACATTCTACAGAACAACGAGCAGGGTACCCAAGGGACAGGGTGACTTGCTGTCTCCTTCATTGTGGCTTTTATGGAATGGCCCTGGCTCCTTCCTCCAATCATTCACATGGGTCAGTTACATGTGTTCCCCCACCTAGGTCTGGTACTGTGGTTCCGATTTCACCCGGTTGGAACTTTTCCCATCACCACCTCTGGGAAACTCCTGGGGGCCCAGATCACAATGGGGATGGTCTTATGTTTATCCAGAGCTTGTCTCCTAGATTAAGAAGAAACCATCTGACCATGGGAAGGCAGTGCTTGGCAGTCCCTGGAAGGTGTAATGGCCAGGCGGGTGTTGCCCAAGGATGAAGCCTAAATTTCCTTTCCCATTCCCACATACTCTTGTCTACCTAGCCACCTACTCTAACAAAAGGAGCCCATAGAGCTTCAAGCTGGGTGTGAGCTGTGGGCACACCCTTCTCCACATGGCTTTTCATGGTTGGAGAGTTCCTTCTTAATCTGGGAGCAAACTGGATACATCCAGCCAGAGGCACTAGGAGATGATCAGACTGCTAGTGTTTCACCCTGGAGGCAAGCTCACGATAACCACGGTGCTATTCACATTGAGACCTACAAGACAAATGAGGAAAAAGGAATAAAGTCCATCTGGTAACTCATAGTCCAGAAGGATCGAGAGGAACCTAGAAGGAAGCATGATTGTCATGAAGTGGAGCAAGCAGACAAGTGTGTGGGGGCCATGATGGTGGTGGGAGGTCCTCATGCTTGTGGTGTGTGGGCTCTCAATGACAGGCCGGAGAGAAGGTGGCACCTGCCATGAACCCACCCTAGAACACAGGGCTAGGAATGGGAGGCTTTCGTGATGTTCACGACACGATTGTCATTCCCTTGCCCTTCATACCTGTACAGCAAGGAGTAGAGGTACTACAGCTCCTCCGTTTCAGAACAGAGGAACCTGTGTCTCAAGTTTGTAGACAGTAGACTATCGCAGAGGTGAGAGAATCTAGTAATGAAACAATTGGGGTAAAGCTAGCTTTTTTAATTAATTAATTTATTTATTTATTTATTATTGATCAATCAATCGATTGATTGCAGTTTGCCATGCTCACGCTGTGGGGACCTTGAGTGTCATTGGGATTGGATAGATGAGATGGTGTAGGGCTTTGGATGAAGGAGAACTGCTCCTTTTTTATCCAGAATTCTGGAGAAAGAAAACAACAGGTCGTAAGTCGGCTTCGCCTGGGTATAGAAGGTGTGGTGGAGACACAGGCTTCGTTGGGCTACCTGAGAGCATGTGGGAGCTCCTGCGGGCAGTGTGGGTCAGAAAACAGGTGATCAGGGAGCCCCTCAGCTAGGCTCATGTCACTAGGTGTGGCCTCTCTTCCCTAGATGTGGAAGGTAGTCACACTCTGCTTGAGACAGCTCACACCCACGTTGTCATCAGATGGAAACCAGCTGCAGAAAGCCTAGGGCATCATGCTATTGAGTAAACAGTGCACAGAGCAGATATAACTCAGGAGCTATTTGCTCTCTGGAAGTGATTCCATGGAAGCTGGTATCCCCAGCTGCGAGGACACTGCTGTTCTTGAGCCTGATCTCACTGATGGCCATGAAGACCGGCTTGGCATTTTCTTTTTGAAGTTTTTCCTTCTCCATAACCAGCACAAAAAATAGAAGTGAGAATGTCACCTTTTTTTGATGCTACAAAATTGAGATCTAAATATTCTAATCCAGCTCCTGATAAAAGGTGCACCAGCAGGGTGAGCTGTTCACCAAAAGAGGCCTGCGTAGGAACCAGCTGGACCACTGAGGATAGTGGAGATACCTTGTTCACATGGGGGAGGGTTCTCCACGCCCTTCCCAGCAGCTCCACAGAAAGGGCTCTAGGACCACAGGGTTCTGAAAGCCACTAGTGTAGCCGGCCCAGAACACTGGGCCTGTGGAAGTGTGGCCAACTTCTGGTGAACGCCAACCCGCATATGAAAGCCCTAAGAGAGTTGTGATTGCATATTTAATATGATTTGTATTTGCCTAGAGAGCAGCTTAATAAGCGAGTTATGTATAAGACACAATAACGTGACAAGTTGTTTTAACCACATAATTTGGAGGAGCAGACACTTTGAAACAATAAAATACATTTTCATTTTTTCCAATTATTATTAGCTAGCAATGGCAGCTACAGGCATCTTTATATCACAGCTGAAGTGTTCGTCGGCCATGTCTCACCCCATTGGCGATCTTGAGATCATTCCTAATGTCACTGCAGAGGGTTGATCCAATCCTTGGCATAAAGCTGAGGAATAGGACAAAGAGGGGCAAGGGACTTGAGGAACTTGATGGAACACAGGACAGGAAGGTTGTTATATTTTGGTGCTGAAATTTGATCTCTGCTCCATCTAAATAAATGGTGGTACTTGTCTGTAATCTCAGTAGTTTGGGGAGGCTGAGACTGGAGAATTACATGTTTAAGGCCACCTTCAACAACTTAGCAAGATCCTGCTTCAAAACTGAAAAAAAAAAAAAAAAAGCCTGGGGTGTAGCTCACTGGTAGAGTACACCTAGGTACAATCAGGAAGGAGGAAGGAAGGAAGGAAGGAAGGAAGGAAGGAAGGAAGGAAGGAAGGAAGGAAGGAAGGAAGGAAGGAAGGGAAGAAGCCTAATTTTGTATGATGATTGAGTTAAGAATGTTTCTATATTTTAAAAGTTAGAAAAAATTAAGAGAAGAATAGTGTTTCCTAACCTGAAAGTTACAGAAAATTCAAGCCTTTCTGTCCATAAATAAGATTTTGTTGGTACACAGACACACCTGTTCTTTACATGTGGTCTCTGGCTGCTTTCTCTCAGCAGGGACAGAGCTGAGCGGTTGGATGAAGATCTTCTAGGTCTCAAAGCTGAAAATGGTAGTCCACTGCCTCACAGACAGTTCGTTTCCTCCTCGTCTGAATAAGAGAGTCATATCAAAGTAGCTACATTCAAATGCTTTGATTTAGAAATATTTCCAGGAATATTTCCTTAGGAGTTCTTTAGTATTTTTGCAAAGGCAAGAAAGAGTTGCACATACTGTCCATTTATTTTTATCCTCCAGCTTTGAATATGGTCATAAATATGATTTTTTTCTTACAAAATTGAAATGCATTAGATATCATTTGTATGTTGCATGTATTTTAGAATAAAACAACTGTTTGGGATTAGCTCTATTCACATAATTCCCTGCAAAAATAGCTGAGAAGCATATTTTCATATATTATGACCATAATATCTAAACATTACTTCAATCTTTTGGATAAATAAACAATATTGAACCAATGACTATAGCAAGTTGCCCAGTTTTTTTAATATTAAAAATTATTAATGCAGGATTTTTATACATTTTTAAAAATATCATTGGTAATCAACAAGGGGAACATAAGTACTATAAACTTTATTATAGAAATATGGTCCAAATTAAGTTTCAGATAACCACAAAAACAAAGATTTATAGATGACATGTATCCATTTTAAAAACAAGGAGCTTCAATGGCATGGGAATTTTTAAATCCAAATTATATTTCTTGTTAATTCCTATGCTTATCAATTAAAATGAGATAATAACCTTTTTATCTTAGCAAACAATGTAGATATATATTAGAGTTATATAAAATTAAAATAGAAATTCCAATAGTATATTTATTTTTTAATTTTCTAAAATTATTTGTATCATCATGACTCTTTTTTAACTTTACTAATCTACTTTTTAATATATATGTGGAAAATGTATTAGCTGCATACTTAAATACAACCTATTTGTAACAAACACATGAAGCTGAAATATATGGTAAAAAATTGCATGTGGGCATTAATATTGTCTCTTAGTGGAGAGGTTCTATAAGAATCAGAGTAAAGTTAATCAAAAGTATTTTTTGTGAGAAGTAATATTGCTCTTGAAATTCTAATTTCAGTTTAATTTCTCATTTCTTTTACTTTTTCACTTTATTTATTTATTCATTTATTTATTTGCTTATTTTACATCTTTTTCTCTCCCCAAGTCTCTTGGGTTATTTTTTTTTCAATTTTCATTTATTGGCAGAAACAAAGTTAATAATCACCTCATACAATGATTCCTGGTAGAAAGACTGTAACTTCAAATAGCTTATGTTGATTTTCAAACTCTATCCAAACTAACAGTTATTTCATTTGATAATAAAAAAACACATGTTTTGCAGTGTTAACATAAATACTGATATATATATGCATATTTATACATAATTATAGTTACAAAGAAATGGTAACTGGATCAAATATTTCTACTTATTGAATATTTAGTTTATATAGGTAGGAAATAATAAACACAATTGATTCTAAGATATACTTCCTGATTTTTTGAATTAAGATTAGTCATTAAAAAGTGATATGATTTCTATTTCCAGAAGCAGATATTTAATCAATACCTATTTTTATTCTCTTATATGATTAACTACATTGTGCCTGTCCTATGTAATTTATACTAATGAATACCTAGAAAAGGTTAATTTTACTTCCCTGAATAAAGAAATTGTCATTTAAAGTATCCCATTAAATCAACGACATTAAAAAGAGAATTTATGTTAATAACATAATAAAGCCTTCCCACTTAAGGGATATGGTAAAGGAAATGTAATTTCCTGGTACATGGATTTGAAAATTCAAAACTTCCTATTCCTAAGAAAAAAGTAACATTATTTTTCTGACTAGATGTAGTAAAATGTCATTTAATTTTTTTTTTTTTTTTTTTTTTTAGATTTTAGTAATATCCCATCCTTAGGGTAACCTTTCCTGTTATTAAAAAAGTTGTTAACACATTCTAATGTATTTGAATTATAAGAAGGGGAATCCTACTTATCCATTCTTTTTCTACCCTACTGATTGACCATTTCCATTTCCTTGACTCCTTCACTGAGGACAGAAAGGATAAAATGCAGGAATTAGAGTTATCCCCAAATTACATTTACAGAAAAGGACACTAAATATATGCAAACAATATAAAAGTTTAGAATACCCCAAAACATTAATTCTAGCAAAATACTTTCTTCTCAAACTATGCATTTGTTTAAAAATTGTGCCTCATCCTAAGCATAGACAGAAGATGACCTGTAGCTCCGAGGTAGTCATGCTATCTCTGTAAAGCATCCTTCTGTAAACAGTGGCATGTATGGCTTATCTGCTCTCTCCACCAGGAGATGGGCCATTTCAATAATCTGTAAAATTTTGGATGTTTAGAGGTCAATATGTCATTCATTTTCAAGCAATGGGATTCCTAAACACATAAAGATCCAATTCACTAGAACTACCAGTAGAAATACCATGATACATCAGAAACATTTTATTTACAATAATTCTATAATTGTATTGAGAAGGTTGAACTCTAACCTGGAAGAAGCAAGAGAGTACACTGAGCAACTTCTTTAATAAATGGAAATTGACAAAAGAAATGGACTTTTATAATATTGTTCCTTGATTTGCATACTTAGCAGGAAACTATATTTATAACAACAACACATTTTTCCAACTGACAATGATTTTCAAACACGTTTACAACAAGTCTTTAGATTATCACTATAGATTCTGGGAAATGGATGGAATAATGAAAAAATGGCAACATGCAACATTTCCATAAAACCAAAGCATTGGTAGTTAAGTGGGCCAAAATCTCATTTACTTATTTACTTACATCAAAAAAATATGTACCTCAAGACAAATGGTCTCCATTGAGCAGTGCATTGCGTTATCCACTGTTTTTAGAAGGAAAGAGTAATGACAGTGAAAAGACTGAGGTTCATTAAAGAAAAACAAATGCAATGCACTGGAGTCCTTTATTTAGAAGGAGTCTGTGATGTGAATTGACAGTCGCTTTGTTTAGACAAGTGTCATAGTTTTATTTCATTGACCACATTTTCTAAAGTCAAATAGGGCAATCATTCCATCAGCATCCAGCGTGGACATCCAACATCAACAGGAAAACAATGGCTTCAAACTAAAGAACCAGACGATTCAGAATCAAATAATTACAGGATTTTTTCAATAAGAACAACATTACACATAATTTGACCCATATGGGGCTGGATCAATAGGATGTGGAGGTGAAATCGAATTCCATTTTCTCATCCACATTTTTTAAAGTTAAAATGTTATAAAATAAATGATGCTTTGATGATTAATGATATTAATATGCTATTTTGTTATTAACCATAGATATGTTGTATTATTTAATATTCCTTGATTTTCAGCAAATTTATGTCATTTTCTTAGGAAAAATGGAAACTGAATTAGAATATTTTCTTTCTCTGGTAAGGGTGATATTGTTTTCCTTAAATTGTTATGGTTAACATCTAGTAAGCATCAAAATAAATAGTAAATACAAAAAAATTACAAAGAAATACTATATTTATGGATGGTGGAATAGTCCTCAAATTTCTAAATATAGTGAATTATTTTATTGCATTATTATTATTTCCTTTTCAATACTATTTGCCTACTAGAAAATATAGATTGGAGGGCCAATGAACCAAAGATATAGATTTTAAAATATGTTACCTCTGATTATCAAAAATAAATATTGATGACAGACAAGGTGTTGAATGGCAGTAATCCCAGTATTTGGGAAGCTAAGATAGGGGATTAAATGTTTGAGGCCAGCCTCAGTAATTTAGCAAGACCTTCAGTAACTTAGTAAGAACTTATTTCAAAATTAAAAAATAAAAGAAAGATGGCTGGAGGTGTAGCTCAAAGGTAGAATGCCCCTGTATTTAATCCCCAGTTTAAAATAAATAAATATCGATGTATGAATTAGTTTCAGTGTTACATGTGCATTATATTTTCATTAGTCATTTCTGAGAATTTTCATTAAAGAACAAATCAGAATTTATCTTAGGGCTGCTTTGTAGCTGTAGTCATGTTCATAATATTAGAAACCACAAACTCTTCTACTTACCTCATGTTTTTTAACATATTTTAAACAGATGACAATCTCTCTTATTATGTATATAAAATAAAATCAGTGGGTAGAACTGGGTTAAATTTCCTGATAATTTTAACTGAAAAATAATTTTGCTGAATTAATGTAAAATATAGAACATAAAGTTTCATTTAGTTATATTATCCAGACACTCTTTCATTATTTAATTTACTTCTCTAAATATTTTTTCTACAAAGTTTTTAAAAAGTTATAGTTAGGAACTTATAATTTCTATCCAAGTTTACCACAAGACAAAACCATTAAATGAAACATAAAATTATAGAAAGTTTTCAAGATTGTACAAATAATTGATAGTAAGAAAAGATGTCTCAATTCAAGCTCCCTCTGGCTATTTTCAAAAATAATTTTATTTACTCTGTACTGTGAAAAATACAACATGAAGTAATGAATATTGACTAAACCTACAGTTAATATAAAATCTGTTCCCCAAACCCATAACAGATGGTTTGATGCAAATTAAAGCCATCACTCTGCCATTTAGAGTTGGTAGGAAAGGCATACATTTGAAGGTACATTAGTTCCAAACTATTTATTTCAAAACCATCAAATATTAAGAAAAATCAAACGATTTAGTAGCATATTTTTATGTACTATATAATATAAAATTAAGGTATAAGGTGCTGAGGGCTATAGTTTGGTGGTAGAGCACGTGCTCAGCATGCTTAGGGTCCTAGGTTCCAACCCTAACACTACCAAAATAATAATAATAATAATAATAATAATAATAATAATAACTGAAGTATATGAAACGTCTCCACTATAGAACCGTATTCACATTTGATAGCCTTTCCCAGTACATACGAGTGCTGTGTTGAATATTGAAAAGTGTCTTATCAAGACAATTACAGAGAGTTAGGAGTCAAAAGAAAGGCATAGTAATCAATGAATGGATTAAGTGCAAATTCCTTGTTACTGGCAATTAGCTGCCTATCTGAAAACCTGGAGTTAGAAAGCATTGTAAGTGTCTAGAGAGGAGCTTCTAATCCGTGCCATTTAAGTGCCCATGCCTATCTTATTTGGGTGCAGGTAGACTTTGTGTCATCCTGAAGCACAACTTAGTGCTAAAAGGGAAAGATCGGCAGGCACTAGAGCATCCCTGGCCAGCACCCAGACCTACACAGATTCTTCAGAAACCAGCAGCTTGCCTCTCTCTAAAACAGATGCAGTGGCTCTACATTTAAAACACAGCGATAGAGGAGAAAAAGTAAAGATTTAGTAAAAAAAAAAAAAAAAAAAATGAATCAACTATCTAGAAACAATAACTTTTTGTCAGGAGCAATTTTACAATCAATTACAAACCTTCTCAAGGGAGTTAGTAATATGTTCACAACTGTTGATAAATTTGCAAAAGTAAATGATTTTAGCTATGATTAATGAAGATCACTTTTTTTCTTTCTGCTTGATTTTTCCTTATTAAAGGATTTTTTTTTTTGGTGGTATTTCACTGGAGATATCAATTTGGAAATTCTTTTTGTATGGGTTTGGAAGCACAGATTTACTTTATTGAATTATTCTTATGCTTTATCATCACTTCCACAATCCTATTTCTGTGGCTTTGGTGCGGTAAAGGCTTTCAGGAAAACATCCACTGTCCTCTCTGCTGACTTCTCCATCCTCAAGACATGATACAGAACCAGAAGTAGCATCGCGCTATGAATGGGGAGCACAGACCTGACATTAGAAGCACGTGAAACATGTAGCAGCCACAGAAGGCAGGAAACATCTGAAGACACTTCTTACATCACTAGAAATGCGCATTTGTAAGAGGATTTCGTTTTCATTGGCCCTTAAAATAGAAATTCAATTCCTGCTGCAAACACATACAATATATGTGCATGTGTATGCCTGCTTGTATATATGTGTGTATATGTATACAGCATGTGCAATTATGAAGGGATCATACATGTGTTCATCTTCTAGAATGGAATCTGTAAGAATTTTTGTGTTCATGGGACGCACCCCCTTTCACCGCTGCAGAGGACAGCAATGAGCGCCCATTCATTCAGTCGCACGTGCACCTGCACATATCAGTCCCCAAGGCACAGTTACCAAACCTCTCCAGTCATATTCCACCTGCCCAGGTTACCACACAATCAATCAATCCACCAGGATGGATTTATCTACTAATGAGATTAGAACCCTCGCAATTCAATTATATCACCTATGAATATCAATACATGAGCTCTTCAGGGAATATTACATATCCAAGTAGCTATGGGTTCTGAATTTTAATATTTTTATATTATTTTAAAATCTATGATATTTTAAAAATGCTTTTATTGGTGCGTTGTAATCCCACATCATAATGCAATTCATAGTGACGGTGACATACATGCACACAACATTTGGTGGGCTTTCCCCCAGTTTTCTCCACGTTTTTAAATTTAAATTAATTGCATGAAAACAATGCACTTATTTTATAAGTAAAACATTACAGATAAAATAAGAAGCTCCTCTGAGTCCCACTCAATCCATGAGTAGATACTGAGGGCAAGAATTCATCCCCTTATATCTGACTAGGGAAGAATGGCAGCTATAATTTATAGATATAAATTGAGCTAGTTCTATAAACTGACAAGAGGAATGTAAAGACCTCTGATGCCTTATCTAATGACAAATAAACGGAATAATTCAGCAAAGCTGAACAATGGTCTATGTTCCTTAGGCCAAGGCACCGGGACTTGCAGAACTCAGTAAGCATTCATCCAAACTGAGCCAAACTCTTACTCCTCAAGTGGTAATATCACTTACTCTGTCAATGGAACACTTTACCATGATGAAAATGGAGCCCAATGAGAATTATGTCCCCAATCTCTCTAAATGTTATTTAGAGGCAGTGTTCAATCATGACAGGTATTAGGGAAAACAATTCTTTTTTAATCAGAGGAAAATAATCAAATAATTCACTTTATATGAATTAGCAAGAGGCCATAGATAAATTTTTGGTTACTCATGGTACTAACATACTATTGCTTTTATTAAATTTCATTGCAGTTAAAATAGATAATAATTTATGTAGTTGCACATCTACTCTGCTAGCTATGCTACTAATTTGACATTGCATCAAGAAGAATCCTTGGACTAGAAAGAAGTAGGAGCCCTCCCTTGAGTCCTTGTGCATTTGATGGAACATGTAAAAATCAGATGAGTCTTAAATATACATTCTATTAGTTTAAACATTTTGTGTAATTTTATCCTCCACCTGTGAATTATTTTCTGACTCGATTTTTTATTTATTTATTTATTTTTTTTGGTTTTTTTTTGGCGGTACTGGGGATTGAACTCAGGGGCATTCTACCTCCGAGCTACACCCCCAGCCCCATTTTTTATTCTTTATTTTGAAACCGAGTCTCACTAAGTTGTGGAGTGCCTCAGTAGGTAGCTGAGGCTGGCCGCGAACCCGGATCCTCCGGTCTCAGCCTCCCAAATGCTGGGATTACAAGCATGCGCCACCACGCCCGGCTCGATTTTTTATTATTGTTATTATTTTTTTTTTTTTTTTGCTGTCAAGGTCAGTCACGGCTTCTCAGGGTTATTCTAGGCACTTGTGAGGCTTTTCCTCTACCAGTTGTATCATCTGCCAGGATGGGTCATGATCTTGCTAACCACATGGCTTCCCATGAAGCACTGGGGACATTCTCCTTTCCAATGACCTTCCTTCTTGTTGACTATGTGCTTGTGGCTTCCAATCTTCAGGGTCTTTGTGATCCCTCTGATTGTGAGATCAGATTACTTACCAGAGTTGCAGAGCCTTTAAAGGAGTCTCATCATTACCTGGGTTTCATTTGAACTTGGAGGGCAAGGGCCAAATTGTTGTTTTTTATTTTTTTATTTGTTTGTTTTTCTTAGTTCTTTTATTTCCTAAACATTTTCTAGACCCTAGTTGTAGAACACCTAGAAGGTCAATTTTACCCATCCTTTTTAATGAATAGGGGTCAGTATTACAGCCTATCCATTTTGCAGGTTATACCTATCACCTATCTCATTTATGTAAGAATAATGTATTTACTTAGTCAAAGCAATAATATGTAATCCAGCTCTTAAATAACAGGTATATTTCCCTAGATGGCACTATTCTACATGTTTAAGGTTTAGACACAATTTTTATTGTATAGAAGAAAGCACTCATTGGTCACACTCTATATGTTAAACATATATGTAATTTTAACTCTACAACTTTTGCCCAACACTTAGACACCTAACTTTGCTAAGATGCAGTTTGCTAAGTAATTAAAGACCTAATACAGATTGTCTTGATAAAACACAAACTCTTCCTTTTTAAACGAGTTCTTCTTAAATGTTACTAAGAGCAGAATGCCTTATTGTTTTAGATATGAAGAACATAGGAAGTTATTATAATAAGATGAAACAATTGCTTTATAAGGTAGGTTTTGTAGATTTTTACTAAGAGTAGATAAATATCTTAAGGAAATCTGTTTTAAATTTAGAATCAATGCATTAAATGTGACTTTTAGAAAATCCTTTATTTCATACTTTTTGGGTTTTCTTGCACTTAAAAAAATTTTTAGTAAATTTTTAAATTTAGACAATTTACTCCTTTTAAGTAAGATATTTTATATCCTTTATAGTTTACAATAAATATATAGTATACTTTATGTCCTTTATAGTTTGTTCATTGAAGCACAACTTAGCAATTTCTTAACCTTTTATATTTAGAATCACATATTAATTAAAATGTTTAATTTTAGTAATTTAGGCTTTTAAAATCCAAAAAAGATAATCTTAAACTGTTTCTTACATATATGAAAACACATTTAATAGAATCATATATATTGCCTTTTGCTGACTAAAGAAGTCAATAGTTACTTGGACTTATATTTTGCAATTGACATTTTAGTATTCTTATACACAATTCAGATTTTTTAAAGATATATGACTATAAAAGCTTATATCGTTTACATTTACCTAACTTACATATTTAGTAGCTATTTTAGATTATCCATGAAAACTAAGACATCAAACAAACATAGTTAGCATTTTAATAAAAAAAATCATAAGAACAGTTGACAATGCATTTTGAACACCAAATAGAAATAGACAGATGCAATTCTAATTGGCTAAAATTTTTTAAAATATTAATAACTTTTAACCATACCTTTTATTTTTTATTTTACCAAACTTGAAAAAACATATTTGTTAAAGATTTAATCCATGCGAACTAGAGGTTATTTGGATCCATTTTGTTGTTGCTGTTTTTAAATTTATAAGTGTTGATTTATCTATAATCCAATTTTGGTACCATGTAGAAAATACACAGACACGTCAATTACATGTATAAACATACATAAAAGTAGAGAGCAGACAAATGTAATTTTCATTTGCCAGTGGTTGTATCTCAACAGATAGAGGAGAAGAGAGTTACAGACATTTATTAAATACAGGGCTATATTTAAAGTTCCAGAACTCAAAACACAACCCATCCAGATGTCTGTCATGTGACAGTGAACATTAGGTTACAGAACAGAGAACACAAACAAAGAAACCTATATAGTAGATGATACGTTGGGCAGGGTCCACCAGTCATGGCTGGCACTGAATACATTGATTCAGGTGGCCATTTGTCACCAGGAGGAAGGCTCCACATCAGACATCACCACTGTTTATTTCTTGGGGTGTGGGGGGAAGTCCCCAAGTACTCAGACCCCTATCCATTAGTATTAGTACTTTGCTTGCTAAAGGAATTATATATCACCACTGTATATCTTCTTTCTATTTGAGTCATACAGTGTCCTGGTTTTAAAACAGACACATTTTTTCCTTTGGTTTTAGTCTCAAATGAACCTAAGGGTTCGTTTACAGAGGTTTTCACTCTGGCAAAGACTGATTTAAATAACAAACTTCCAAGTAATCTTGAATAGCAAAATTATCCTAGTCTAAGCAGGACAGCAAAGAGAAAAAGCCTTCATGTTAACTCCATAATTGAGGTGCAGGGGTTTATATTTATATATTGCTTCTTGTTTTTTTTTTTTTTAATTTCTTAATGCAAAAAGACTTGTACAGAAAGTTCAGACCACTTACTCTTCTCTCTCTTGCAAATCAAGCTCTACTTTAAGATATCACATTTTACACCTCACTCTGTGGCTATTTCTCCTGTCTACAAAATACATCAAGCTGTAAAATGATATTATAATTAATATTTTTCCAGAGGGCAATGTTTGCCTGACTCCAAGGTTTACTGTGGCCAGGCTTAAGTGCAGAAAGAAAATAGGGTATTTTTTTTCTCAAGGTTTGGATATCAAAGGAGTCCCAATGTTTCAGTATGCATCCCAGTATGCATTCTAGTGAATCGCTCATCCTAGAAAGAAAATAAGAAATGCTTTTCTTAAACCTCTGAATTATCTCTGGGGAAAGTGAGGCATCCCTCTCTTGAACGTCGCCTGTTGTTATTCATGAAGATATGAGAAGGGACCAACCAGACTTAGTCACACTTTCTGGCACAGTGCCAAGGATGGACTCAACTTTGAACCCTTGTTTAGCCATAGAAACACCTCTGCACAAGAAACACCTCTGCAATTTTGTTATAAAAGAACAGGAGAAAACAAAGGAGACCACAAGCAAAATCTCAATAGATCTCTGAAGATCTCTTCCATTAAATTACCCCATCTGAGGGCCAGCCTTAGAAAAGTTAAGATTTTATTTCTCTTGGGAGTCTTGGAGGACTTGTTCTCCGTAGTCAGTGACCTATAGTAAACCTCTGTACCCTAGGATGAATGCTCTGAATTTGGGCATCTTTAAGGCTCCAGTATTTTTGCCTTTGAAGTTGCAATTCCTTATTCATTGTTCCAAGGAAAACTCATAATGCCTTGTCGGCAAGTGTTTGATTTGGCCTTCCCCAAGTGCTGGCCTGACTGAATTTTATTCCATTTAATACAGTCATAACGTCTGCATTTAAAATAAATAGCCAGATCATTTCTATTTGCTGTGAGTGTCAGTGATTGAGCCCCAAGATTGGCCAGGAAAGCCCACCCCACCAGTTTACTTAGATCACATCTGCAAACAAACAGGAAGTCTGCACTCAGAGCTGCCCAGAAAGGAAACGAAGGCCGTAAAATTTCAATCATTGGGCAGAAAAGGACAAGGAGTATGGAAAGGTGCCAGACTGATTTTCAGCAGACAAGAACTTGAAGTGCCTAGCAGACCGAAATACATTAACAGGCAAATTTACAGAGGACAAATCAGCAAGAACATACAAAGATCACGCATCACCTACTTATATTTCCCTCTCTTATCTGAGTGTGGCAGGAATCCCTATCCCAGATGAGTCCGCGGATGATGTACCTAACAAGGTGTCTGTTGTATGCCAGGATACTTGTTTTCCCAGGATTGTTGTCTTGCTGAAATCAAGAATGAGATCTCAGACAGCGAGTGCAGCACTCAGATAAGGTTTATTTAGAAAAATATAACATTCAAAGCTTAAGAAAAAGCAGAAAGCTCTCAACCAAAGAGGGAGACCTCCTGAGTGAGAACGCTGAAACTTATTTTTAATCTAGGGGTATTTATCTAGCTGTCAGCCTATTTAGTTTCTTCATGCTCCTGGGGGGGGGGGCATTAAGTCATTGTCCAGCAGGGCTTGACAACCCCTGCTCATGTCCTAGGTATGTTTTTAACTTGTTTTTCTTCTAGTTTTACTTAAACTTGTTTTTTTTGTTTGGTTTTTGTGTATGTGGTACTGGAGATTGAACTCAGGGGCACTCTACCTCCGAGCTATACCCTCAGCCCTATTTTTTATTCTTTATTTTGAAACAGGTCTCACTAAGTTGTGGAGTGCCTCACTAGGTAGCTGAGGCTGGCCTCAAACCCGGATCCTCCGGTCTCAGCCTCCTGAATGCTGGGATTACAAGCTTGAACCACCACACCCGGCTTTTAAACTTCTTTTCACCTTTACTCACATCCTTATAGACTTTTTTTTCAGTTTTAGTTTCCTCATAGATGACATCTGTATGACCTTTTTCCACTTCTTTCTCTGCCTACATCATTATTAGCTCCTCACTAATTGTTGAATAAATCAGATATTTTTATTTAAGTTCTATATATATAGCATACATTTTCAGAAGTATCCATTTCATTTCAATATTTTATCAACTATTATAAAAAGTATGCTATCTGTGTTTATAAATTTATAATATATTCACAATGTCATATTATAAAATATAATGTATTTAGCTACATAAGGACTGATCATTCTAGTTTTTCCAAAATAATTCAGTTAATATTTGTCTTTAATATCTTTCTATAAAAAATTGCTCATTTTCAACTTCTAATTTTTTCTGCCGCAATGGAGAAAACTTCTTTAAATGTTTTCCACACTATTGATGTTTAATCTTTTTGACCTTGCAAATTAGGTTTGTTTTTTTTTTCTTTTAAGATCCTATGACAAGTAATTCTATCAAGGTTACCTGTGAAATTCCTGTAGCTAAATGCAGTGGTCAACACAATCCTCTTCTTCGACAATTTCCTCCCTTCCTCCTAGACATATTTATTTGTTTGGCTTCCTCAGCCGGAAACCACACTTTACTGATTTTTTTATTCTAACACTTTTCTCTAAGTCAACTTTAGAGGGGCTTCTTTTGTTCTCTGAATCCTTGCCTCTTCAGTGACGCCAAGTTCAATCGTTGGCCTCTCATATTTAAATCAATCTCATAGTACCTCAGTTAGACTCATACCTTTATTAATTGTAATACTGGCAGGTCTAGAATGAATTGAATATAAATAAATCACTAGAAAAATAGTTATTATTTTCTTATCCCACTAAAAATTACATGCAACATTCCTACTGATTGCACTGCTACCAGAAGCAACAAATCTCAAATATTGTCATCTAGAACTAAAGAGTCCTAGCTTGTGGATTCGGGTTAATCTTCATTGAAATGCCTGGGGCACAATATCCCTCCTGAAGGAGTAGTCTTTGGTTGGTGGTTGTTCTGCCGTGTTGTAACCAACCACAGAGATACTGAGTATCCAAGGTCAAGACAGCTCTAGAAGCTTGGCTCAGTTCCAAGGAAATAGCATGGGCATTTGCAGTATACACCAAAATTTGACCTGAGAATAAATGTGGTCTCTCCATTTACTGGCTCTACACATTTGGGTAATTATTGGGTAATTTATGGGAGCTTACTCTCTACTCCTGCCCAACAGGGATGGTAAATCCACCTCTGCAGCATTGTAATGATGTAGGGAAATCACCCAGTGTCTGACTAGTACGCCAACCTCTCCACCCTGGTAATGCCACTGTTGCCATTTTTCTGCAGAGAGCTCTGCTTCACCCTTCATTAAATCTAGTCATGTTTTTTCTTACCTCCTTATTCACACTGCATCCCAGCCTCAACCCAGCTACCCTTCATTTTTTGCAAACAATGTCAAAAACTGCAGGTTTTCTTTCCTTACTCCCCTAACCTCAAAATATATTTCCAACTATCTTCCTTTGATTCTTCTTAGAAGAAGAAAAAATTTCCTCTTCTTGACAAGATTATTTTAAAAAAAGTCTTTTCCTCACATTCCCTTTATCCTCATGAGCCTTCTGTGTATTCTTAATGCTATGTTCAGTCTCTCCCTACCTACTAGTTCTATTGTCATGTCTTATACACAGACTCATGTCTCCAGATTTCCACAAAATCATTCTCTAAAAGCTCCTACTTTGAGTGACTTCCTAAGTCATTACTGGCCTTCATACCCTGATTCCTAAAAGCGATTTGTACCGATCTTCATGTTCTCACCTTCTACCTGAGCCATAGTTTATCATTTGTGACCGTCTGTGGACTGCCAGGTAGCTCACTGTCATAAGACTCACCGGTCACTTGTCATTCACTTTCTGCATCTCAGTGTTCATTCTCCCTGAGGACTCTTAGCACTGGATACAATTCAGGGTTTGAAATTCGTCATTGCCTTTCCCAGTCCTCTTCTCTGTGGATTCTTGTCTCACTCTGATTCATTCTTCTTAGATCTTTTCTTTTTCCTTTCTTTTTATCCTAGTAAATAGAAGAATTTTTTTTAAAATCCTAAATGCTACATTTTCTATAATACATATGGCAGTTCTGCATTTGTAATTGTCGACATCATTCCCATTTTTCTAAGGTCCTATCAGACATGTAGGTAGGTTGAAAACCTTTTTTGAAATAACCGGAGCCCTAAATCAAAGCATGTTTTGCATGAATTTTAGTAAACATGCTGCTTTTCAGGAAGATACATACTCTGTAAATTGAAGGAATGTTTTATTTTGCTTTGTTAGGATCTTTTAAGTGCCATCATCACTTTGGCCAACCACATTATTGGTGGGAAAGCTGCTTTTGGTGTATAAATGGTCATTAATATATATGTGCGTGATTTTGTATTTTTAGCTGCTATGTTCACCTTGACTCTACATAGAAATACAAATATTTAATTAGTTCATTATGTTCTAGTGAAGTATTTCCTGAGCATGTTTATATTGAAATACAGTCAGCTTTTCATATCCATGAGTTTTGCATCTGTGCATTCAACCAACCGTGGATTGAAAATATTAAAAAAATAAATTGCATCTGTACTGAATATGTACATACTTTTTCTTCTCATCATTATTCTCTAAAACAATACAGCATAACAACTGCTAGTATAGCATTTACATTGTATTAGGTATTACAGGGGATATAGAAATTAAAGTGTATGGAGGCTTCATATAGAGTATATAAAACATCTATTTTATACTTGAGTATGTACAGATTGTAATATTCAGAAATGGTGCTGGAGGCAATTCCCAGAGATGCAGAGGGAGACTGTAAATTTTACTGTCTTTTAAATCACTTGAACTTTTCTCTGTTTAATATCATGAGCATTATTGACTTCATTTGCTAAATTTCTAAAAGTATACTTTTTATTATCTGCAAAAGGCATTTCTGCATATTAAATGGATTATTGCAAAATAGTTTTGATTTAAAATAAAGGTTGCCTGTTCAGTGGTACAGCACTTGTCTAGTGTGTTAGTTTTTCTTTGCTATGATCAAAATACCCAGTGAGAACAACTTAGAGGGAAAAAAGATGCATTTGTCTCATAAAGGTTCAATCAGTGGTCAGCTGGCTCTAAGACCCATACATCATGGTGGCACGGTATGTTAGAGGAAAACTGATCAGTTAATGGCAGTTTGGAAGCAGAAAGAGACAGCAGAAGGGACCAGGGAAAGAAATAGCGCCCAAGCCATGCTCCCATTGACCTGTCTCCTCCAGCCATTCATTAGGAGCCTACAGTTACCACCAGATAAATCCATTCAAATTATTAATCTGTAAGATAGTCTAATTTGCTCATGAGGTTAGAGCCCTCATGATTCAATTATTTCACCTCTGAACACTGTTACATTCTAATATATGTTCTTTTTCTGGAGAACACTCCACAGCCAAATCTTTATATCCAGCATGCATAAATCCCTGAGTTCACTCCCCAGCACCAGGAAACAACAATAACAAAACAAACAAAGAAGCAAAAAGACTAACTGAAGCTACAGGATCAAAGTAACACTTTTCTGTGGAATGAGTCCTGGGTGGGCCTTAGCTCCTTCAAACTCTGATAGTATAGATAACCAAGAATAGTGAGACAATTAGATACGATAATGGTAGCACACCTATGCAGGTCCACGCCAGTGTGGATATATGCCATTTTGTCCAGAATCCAATATAAGGAGTAGGTTTCTAGAATAAAGCTGCTGTTGTTTTCTTAATGGTGACTCCACTTGCTCTCTTCTCTCCGAGCATCTCACCGTAAAGCTCCCCTGCAACCACCGCTGGCCCCTCACAAGGTTATATTTCAATTTATATATATATAAAAAATTCACTCTTTTATAAATTGCCATGATTATATCAGGGGACTATCATTTCAGTCATATCAAATGATAAGTATGTCAATTAATTAAATCCTCTCAACTTCTCTTATTTTCAACTCTTAAATTCTCAGGCTATATTAATTCCTATATTACTCCACACATTTTTACTTCTGTGTCTCTTCCCTCTCCCATTCCTTATTGCTTTTCTCCTTTCTCTCTCTCTAAGTGATGAAAGCTAATCCAATCTGATTTATCTGTGTCTTACCTGATTGGTACTCCTGGTAAGCCTCACTTTCCTATACTGTCTTAGTGATACTTAAATCTGTTTTTACATGAAAACATCAAAATTATTCTCATGTAAAAACCAGTAAAATGATTATACCACAAGATAGCACTACAAACACTTGTAGCTTTTCCATGGCAGATTTAACTTACTCAGAGATTCCATTTTTAAAATAGCAAAACCAGAGAAGCATTTGAAATGTTATTTTCCCTCTGGAGAAAATTCTACATTCTCTCCCCAACTGGATAGTGTATCAAATTGATTGAGTCCTATGCCAACACAAATGCAGCTGTTTAGAAATGGAAATGTTTGCTATGTAGAAGCTCCACACTGTATCCCATAGCATGGGAAAGATTAACTCCACCCACAAGTGCCTGGTGCTCAGGGACAGAGGATTCCAGAATTCCTCACTCCTTTCTCTTTGGGCGTCTGCTTCCTCTCTCACTACAATACCAAGCCACATATTTGACCAAAATATAAAGAACTGTACATATTTGACCAAAATCCAAAGAACTGTAGATGAAGAAGTCTCTGATTACCCTGATTCTGTGTGTTTGTGTGTTGTGTGAATGTATGAAGACGGACATAATCACAAAGAAAAAACAAATAAGAGTAGTCAAAACTCATCTATCAACACATTTCTGTAAGTTTTGAGGGTCATTTTAAACTACTTTTCTACAGCTATGACTGCTCATCTCCCCGTTAGTGTTAACTTCTCTTTGCCTCTACCTTCTGTTCTGACTGCTTATTTAGTCTTTTGTTTGCCAAAGCATATGATTTATACACCTATTTTTTCAATAATGTGATGGACTGATTTTTGAAATTAATTTATTCTGGAATACTTTTCATAGGCATTAAACTCACTTGATATATTTATGTGCAGAAATCTGGTCATTACTCAGTTGTGAGGGGAAAAGAGAAAAAAATGAAACTGTGCTATGTACTGTAATTAGCTTAACTTGTCATAATAAAGAAGCAAATTTCTGATTGCCTTCAAATATTACAGTTAAAATATCTCTGCTCTTTGTGAGGAATTCCAAGCATTAATTTTTAAAATATTTTCCTTAGTAAAATGTGCATATTTGATGGTTTAGGAAGTATTTTCTTTTTCTATTTAATATTTTAGAATTCTATTTGTGATTGTGCTTTAAATATTATTATGAAATAAAATGTGAGCTGGTTTCCAATACTCTTTCTCTGAAAGCTTTAAAATATTACAAAATTATTAAGACATTGTTTACCTTCATTTGTTCAAAGGCTCATTCAAACTAACAGTAAAATTTGTGATTGAATATTGATTCAGTAAACAAAATTACAACTCGAATGCTTTTATTTAAGTTTGATAATTAAGATGTATAGACAATCAAACAATACAAGGTTGTAACTGTACTACTTCTATATAAGTATATCAACAAATTGAAAGAGAAAATATATTTATCATACCTCCTTGGTCATAGAATATGCTCTTGCAAGTCCATGTGATTTAACCCAGTGAAACTAGTTATCAGAGATCTTGGGGCTGTACTAAATCTCAACTTAGCCTCAAACTTTAAAAGCAGAAGAACCTTTGCACATATTTTCACCTAATCTTTTCAGCAATTACATGAGCTTCCCTATTTATCTTCTACATAACAGTAATCCTCATATTGGAAA
>PVLC010025906.1:0-23230 GCA_004027655.1 Graphiurus murinus | reverse complement strand
GCTTGTAATCCCAGCATTCGGGAGGCTGAGACTGGAGGATCCGGGTTCGCGGCCAGCCTCAGCTACCTAGTGAGGCACTCCGCAACTTAGTGAGACTCGGTTTCAAAATAAAGAATAAAAAATAGGGCTGGGGGTGTAGCTCGGAGGTAGAATGCCCCTGAGTTCAATCCCCAGTACCGCAAAAAAAAAAAAAAAGAAAAGATGGTTTGGTCATGTAGATATTTTGCACTCCTCATTGTACCACTTAAGTCTCCTTATCAATATCAAAGTTCCTTGTCTTGCTCATAGCCTCTAGACTAGGGCCAGGGTGAGCCAAAAGTGAATAAAGACTTTGGGAATTGAATCAGTTAAAGTAAGGGATCAATAAAATTTTGCTGCTGTTTAATGGAAATTTTACATATATTGTTTGGCTTTGGCTATTAGGAAGCTCAATATCTGTATTCATTTAAATTTTTGAAGCATAACTTTATGTATATGGTATTTACCAATTTGTTTTCTATTTTATAAACATATTTTCCCTTATGTCTTTTATTGCAATACTCTCTCAAGTATTTTATACATATCTGATATTTTTAAGTAGGTGTCTACTTGGATAACTACAGATATGCTGAAACATATCTATAATAGTTAAACAATGTACACATGTAATAGAAGCATGATTTAATTCTCTAGACCTAAAATCAATGAAACTTTGATCTTACTGTAATTCTGGAGATAGTATAATCCCAGCGTGTCCTTAATATCTCTGAAGATTGAATTTAATAGTTCTGATTCCAGGTCAGCTGGGAGAAAGGGCAAGGTGGCTTTCCCAGGGGCCAATGGTGGACGTATTTACAAGTATGTGTATGTATGCATACACCATGTGCTTGTAAGAAGATTCATAGTTGTATTACCTTGAAATATTGTGCACTGTATTGTGACTGGTATACGAAGTCTAGATTTGGCATTCAAATGCTGACTTAGAGCTGTCAATGTAACTGGATTATCAGGATGTCAAAGTGATAAGAGGCCAAAGGAGCCTTTAAGTATGCATTAAAATGTACACATAAGGACCAGGCGTAGTTGCACATGCCTATAATTCTAATACTTGTGAGGCTGATTCAGGAGGATCACAGGTTCAAAGCCAGACTCAGTAACTTAGTAAGACCCTGTTTCAAAATAAATAAACAAATAAATAAGATAGGAGGTATAGTTCATAGGTGTAATGTCCCTGGGTTCCATCCTTAGTAACACTGTCTCTCCCCACCCCCAACCCCTAATGAATGAAAGTATTTCAACTAGTGAAGAAAAGTAATGATTCTCATTTGTGTCTTCTCCACTCCAAAGAACTCCATAATACTAGAGAGGTTAACAGTTTCAGAGAGTCAAGAGGTTATGCAGGTCCAAGTTTCACTCTCATGTAGACAAGCCTTTTCCTCTTGGAAGGATTTGATGAGGTGCTACATATAAGGCCCTTGGGTGAATGGTTTGTAGTGAGCGCTCAGGACACACAGGGTATCCATTTTCTTAAGACACCACCTCTCCATTTCTTCCGAGATGTTTTTGAGAATGCCCTCATCATTCCAGCTTGCTCTCCTCAGAAAGAGCTCTGTTTGGCTATTGACTATAGTGCCTCCTGTGAACACCTCCCATCCTCTGACTTACTTTTGATTTCAGCCATGGCTTCTACCAACAATTCATTCCATGCACACTTTGACTTACTTTTTGCATAAATGGATTATAACAAGGGAAAATCTCAAGGTTTCACTGTGTGTCTTTTGCATTCTGCTCTGAGGCTTCTCTGACCGACTCCAGTCCCAGAAATCTGCTGGCCACTCACACATATGCAATCCAGGGTGTAAGCTGATGAACATATGGGGTCGCGGGTGACCAGTGGGAGTACAGGAGCACTGGATGGGTACACATGCTTTCAGTTTTATGTCACAGTGAATCATTCTGAAGATGACCCAGAAGGTCTGATCCACTGTCCAGCTGCTCTCATGGATGGTCCACTTGGAAACACTTCCTCTCACTTTTTTCTCTTTTTTCTGCCTGTTTCTCTGTTTATTTCTCTGATCTCTCAGCGAAGGAATTGATTTTTAAGTATTCACCTCAGGTGCTGGTTTCAGAAGACAACCAGGATCATGAAACTGTTTCTTCTTTCTCTCCACTGAATTCCTGAAAAAATACACTATAAATATAAAATATAAAAAATATAAATATAAAAAACATGTAAGGTACTTTTTGTTGCTTTATAAAACATCAAGGGGAAATCACTCAAGCCAGTGCTTTCTGACCTCTGTCTAGTTATAACCACAAAATATGAGCATATTGATACACCACTGAGGTAATTGGATGAAGCTAATTGGCCTCAGGCTGAAGGATCAGGCCCACCTGTTGGGTTAGAAGCTTGCTGACTTGAAAAGCAAATGATGAGAGTTAGGACTAAATCTGAGCCCACTAATTTGAATGTGTAATCATTCAATCTTAACCTAGCTGATATTGACTTTCATGCTAACCGATGTGTTAAAATATCCAGTGGTGGTGCACTATAAGAATTGGAATGGAACAAGATCGGAGAGCTGAGATCAATTAGTAGACTACTGTGGGAATTTAGGTAAAGAGAAAAGAAATGAAGAATTAAGATGAAGCCTCAAGAGCACATCTGACTCAACACTTCTAGCACCTTCCATTTCGATTCTTGATCAGTGTATGGGAGATGAAGAAGCAGAGGTATGCTGAAGACGGATTCTTTACTGCAGCAGCAACAGCAACAACAACAATAATAATATAAAATAGTATATATTATTATAATAGTATATATTATTATAGTATTATTATATAATGATAATTTTTTTTTACTGACCAGTTTATGATGGTCTGTATCCTGAGTGCTAGAAGTGAGTCTGAGACTGAAAATATTGCAAGTCAGAATCTTTGTAATGTCTTGAGTTGTAGGTGGATATGCATACAGGGGAATGAGTAGTCTTTTACACAGCCAGTGGGAGTGAATATGGCTGCAGTAAGCCAATTTAGTGACTTTTTGCTCCAGAGATTTCATCTCTAGAAATCTCTATTGGATTTGTGAGGGTTGCTGTTACACAGTACCACAGGCTGGGTGACTTAAAGAGCAGAAATGTATGTCCTCAGGACTCTGGAGGAGGGAAGTCCAGGATCCAGGTGTTAGCAGGGTTAGTTTCTTCAGAGTCTCTTGGCTGGCCACGGCCATCGTCCTCTTCTCCCCCATTTTTACATGTTCTTGCTTCTGTATTTGGCTTCTAATTCCTCTTCTTATCAGTATAGCATCTATGCTGGATTAAAGCCCCTCCTAATGACCTCCTTATCTCTAAATATAAGCATGTTCTGAGGCACGTGGGGTTAGGGCTTTAATGTAAAAATTTCAAAAGGGACACAAATTTGCTCATAGTAGACTATCTCAAATGCTAAATGCTAGATCTGTATGTGCAGCTCAGTGGTGGAGAGCTTGTCTAGCCTGCATGAGGCCCTGGGTTTGATCCTTAGCACTGCCACTCTCCCTCCCCCCAAAAAAAATCAGAAACAGTTTTACTGGGCCTGATAGTACATACCTGTAACTCTAGTATTTGGAAGGTTGAAACAGGAGGATCCAAGGTTAAATGACAGCCTTAGCAATGTAGTGAGACTCTCAGCAACCTAGCAAGACCCTGTTTCAAAATAAAAAGGGCTGGGGGAATGGCTCTGAAGTAGAATGCCCCTGGTACCAAAAAGAATTAAAAAAATAAATTAAAAAGGGGAATGCTGAATTATGTATTTATGTATTTATTTATTTACTTATTTATTATTTATTTTAGCACTGAGGATTGAACCCAGGGGTATTCTACCTCTGAGTTATACCCTCAGTCCTATTTTTAATTTTTTTTTTTATTGTGAATTGACTTGCAGAGGGCCTCACTAAGTTTCTGAGGCTCGTCTAGAGACTGCAATCCTACTGTCTTAGCCTTCCAAGTACTGGGATTACAAGTGTGTATCACCACACCTCGCTTGAAGTAAGTTTATAACAACACAGCTTATAATGGAAAAATAAAGCAATCTAAAATAGCATCAACAAACATTTGGTTAGAATAATCATGTTTCATTCATACAGCAGAATAACAGGCAATTAGTTAAGAAAATAAATTCAGCTGGGCATAGTGGTACATGCCTGTATTCGTAGTAATTGGGAGGCTGAAAAAGGATTACAGGGTCAAGGCCAACCTCCACATATTTGCAAGGTCTTTCAGCAACTTAGCAAGAACCTGTTTCAAAAATAAAATAGAACTGGGGGTGTAGCTCAATGATAAAATGTCTCTGGATACAACCTCTAGTACCAAAAGAGAGAAAGATAGAAACACTGAGAGAAAGAGAGAGAGAGGAGAGAGAGAGAGAGAGAGAGAGAGAGAGAGAGAGAGAGAGAGAGAGAGAAAGAATAAAGTCAAAATACTACATGCTAATATGAAAATATCTCTAAACCTACTGCAAAATAGAAAAAAGTAAGTTAATAAATAATGTATGTAATATGATATGGTGTTTTCAAGTAAGTAAGTTTATGTTTATATGACCCTATATATGTAATATATGTAAATAATACTAGAAGGATGGATGTACACATAAGAATTTACTGATATGATCTGTGAGGAGGGAATACAGTGTAAAAGCAGAGATAGGAGGAGGCTGTGGCATTCTCCTTTTGATCTCTTGTTTCTGAATAGTCGGTTCAAGCATCAACATTTACTCAGGATGGACTAGTCTCTTCTAAACATATCATATGTATCACCTTATGATTCTCACACCTATCATAAGCTATATGCTGTTATTATCCTCAAATTGTGGATGGGCAAACTGAGTCAGAGAGAGGATCATCCACCTGGCAATGTCAGATAGCTGTTCCGTGGCCAAGCTGTGACTGGAGCCCAGACAGTCTGGATTCTCAGCCCAGGCCTTTAATTATCATATATGCTACCTGTTCATTCTAAAGCAGTACTTCAACAAAAAGTGTGCAAAAGTCAATAAAATCATTCATTTTTAGGTAATCTCTAATTTGAACTTTAGGCTCAAACAATCCACCTTTCATTGCATTTAGATTGAGGAAGAAGAAGGGAAATTGACTTTTATGTTCCCTCTAGATGTCAGTGTGATGTAATAGAAAGAGGTAGTTGAGGTGTCTAGGTACCAGGAAATCAGCTTCAAGACTCCATTTCACCGTCATGTATGTGGCATGTGAACTATACTCACACAGGAGCCCTGGAGCAATTTCTCCAGGGCTCTTTCCTTACCTGGACAACAGGATGGTGGGGGCTTCCTGATGTCTCCCCCACCATTGCCATGAGGATCACTGGAAATCTTGCATCTGGAACTCACTCTCGGAAAGCAGTCTATACACAGCTCAGTGCCCATATCATTGTACTGTGGCAAATGCTTCTCACATTTATTGGCAGATTTACAGGAATCCACTGCAAGAAAATGCTTGTGTGTATAAAGTAATAAACTATGGGGATTTTCAGGTGAAAAAAAATCTTGCAAAGCAACTTGATGATGCTATAGATCATTGGAATGAGAGGGGAGATTATCACAAAATGAGAGACCTTCAGAAACAAGTCTAGGTGTGGTCACCTTGCTGATAGTCCTAGCTTCCTCACTCCTATTATTCTGCATGTAGTAGGGGGAAGCATCAAAAAAGTTTAATGGATGGAGGTGTGGTAATTGCTCAGAGTTAGAATGTCCCTGGGCTCAATCTAGAAGAAGGAGAAGAAATAATAAACTGAAAACCCCAAATCATATAATATAAAATGCTGGTGTAGTTGGTGTGAAGTAGTGAAATAATGAAATAATATTAACCAAAAACATATTTCTCTTTGTTGTTACTCTTTTATTTTAAATAATCAGAAAACGTTCCCCCAAATAAATGGGGCAATAAACATAACTAAAAGGTGAACAATTCGATCGGCAATGACTCTGCATCTTGAAAGATTAAGATGAAAGAGAAGAGCAGATCAATATAATAGGATCAGACAAGTATGTATATTGGAACTTGGAGGGATTCTAGAAATCATGAGCCAGTAGTTTTCATTGTTTTACAGAATCTTAGAGGTCTGTGGGTCATTATATAGTCAGGAAAAGGACTCTAGGTTACATATCACATTCATTCAGGAAAGCTATATTTCAAATATTGAACTTCCTGGAAATATTTTTTGAACAGGGCACCCTTGGCTAAAAGAGAGTTTGAAATTCACTTAATGACAATTCAAATTTCTTTTAACGGGGAGGAGGGGTATTAATCAGCTTTCTGTTACTGTGACAAAATACCCAAGATAATCAACTTTAAAACAAGAAAGGCTTATTTTGGCTCATAGTTGCAGAGTTGCTTGGCCTGTTTGTTTGGGCCTGTGGTAATACAGTGAATGCATCATGGTGAAACTGCATGGCAGAAGAGGCCTATTCAACTAGTGTTGGCCCGGAATCGAAGAGAAAACAAGGAAGTAGATTAGGATCCCAATATCTCCTTCAAGGGCATACCCCAGCAACTTAACTTAAAATAAAAGAGTAACAACAAATAGAAATATGTTTTTGGTTAATATTATTTCATTATTTCACTACTTCACACCAACTACACCAGCATTTTACATTGTATGATTTGGAGTTTTCAGCTTATTATTTTTTTCTCCTCCTTCTTCTAGATTGAGCCCAGGGACATTCTAATATTCTTGTTCTTTGTATCCACTAAAAAAGCTATAAAAAATGTCTCCATGAAAATATTTACCTGAGTTTGATTGCACTATTTCTTTTTGTCTATCTGGACTAAAATCCTTGAATATTTTGGGAAACTTAATGAAGATTGAAAATGTTTATCTCCTGCATCCCTCAGTATTTTTCAAGGATCAGTTAGGTAAAATGATTCCATTAGGCCCAACCCCTTAAAGATTCTACCACTTCTCAATATTGCCATAACTGGGGACCAAACCATTAACATATGAGCCTTTTGGGAACATTTACTATCTGAACTATAACAGGAGGAAATTGAGGTTTGTGAAGAAGTCGCTGCATCTAAGGTCCTGCAGATGGTTCAAACTTTCCCAGTGTCATGACCAGAATTGTGACAGGTATGTGACATGTAACTTATAAACGAAATGAAAAGAAACCATGCCATGTGTGGTGGCCAATGCCTGTCATTTCAGTACTTGAGAGGCTGAGACAGGAAGATGGCAAGTTCAGGGCCAGTCTCAGCAACTGAGTCCCTTAGCAACTCAGTGAGACCTACTTAAGACCTATAAAAATAAAATTAAAAGGGCTGGGGTAATTGTTCAGAGTTAGAATGTCCCTGGGCTCAATCTAGAAGAAGGTGGAAAACAAACAAGCTAAAAACCTGAAATCATATAATATAAAATGCTGTTGTAGTTGGTGTGAAGTAGTGAAATAATGAAATAATATTAACTAAAAACATATTTCTCTTTGTTGTTACCCTTTTATTTTAAATAATCAGTTATATTTCAGACCAAGGTTTATCCCAAACCCTAAACAGACAATAGTTTGCAGGAAAATGCTGTGTCAGACCAGGGAGAAGAGGATTCAGAGTGTTAGAAAGGAGTTAAGATGGTTTTCTCAGAAAGAAGCAACACATTTGGATCTATTTCTTGCCTTCTGATGAAGGGTAGGCTGATTATAGTTAAAATGTATATACAGTTATAAGTTGTCTTATTCATTTTCAATTGGAGAGATACTTTTTGTTCTTTATACCCATTAAAAAAATTGTAAAAAATTGTCTCCATGAAAACCTTTACCTGAATTTGCTTGAAATATTTCCTTTTGTCCATCTGGACTAAAATCCTGCATATTTGGGGAAACTTAATGAAGACTGAAAATGTTTATCTCCTATATCCCTTAGTATTTTTCAAGGATCAGTTAGGTGAAATGAATTTAAAAAATAGAAAGGAAAAAAGTCAACGGATTGTTTTTTGAAAGAATTTTGCAATTTTATAGCATCACTTGCCAAGGAAAATGGCTGAATAAATACCATGTCCCAGTGTAAATATAAACAGAGAATTGGTTTATCTCACTTCAAGTCTTGGTCCATATGGCTATAAAAGTTCCCAGAGGGCTCTCTAAATGGAAAGGGAAATCGTCAGAAAGTGCTCCTTCTGTCCTCCAACACAATGAGCTGAAATGTTGAATATTATGAGTTACCTATAATATTGAATATTATGAGTTAATGTCTAGAATATAGAGGATAATGCCTTGGGAGTCTAAGGTCCCAGCTTCCTAGCATCCCTAAGCAAACTTAGGTTTGTCTATCAATTGCATCACATAGAAAATATATTCATCTGCAAGAAAACAGAAAACCCTCCCTCAATAACTTATAGAAACAGGAGTTTAATTATCTCACACATCAGGAAGTCAGTAGGTTGACAATCCAGGGCTGGTGTAGCAGTACAATGATTTTTTTTGTGCTTCTGTATGTATGTTTCCACTTGGTTATAAGATGGCCACTGCCCCCTCCAGACCTCAGTTCCTTCGTTCATGCAGGGACAATGTATAAAATTTTCTTATGAGGTTTATCTTTATATTACAGAAAGAAATGTCCTATCCAAAAAGCTTTTCCTAATCTTTACGTAGTCCCAAATAACACCTGTGTGTGCAAGTGAGAGTAGAAAAATCAAGTTCTGGCTTTCCATCTTTTATACTGTAGGAAGACAAGAGGAAGGTGGGATGTGGAGACATGTGGGACAGAGAGTTCATCATGCATTCCATAGGAAGGTCAACTTGGAGATCAAAGTAGCATAAAGTTTCAGCACAGAGCCACTGTGGCATGTGAATCTCAGAACCAACCATTCCACCCATGTCTAAATGCTAGATTGGTTTTGCTAACTCTGTCCTCAAAATTTACCCATCTAAAGATCTGAAAAATTACTGAATGATTCATTTCTCTGGGATGATTTTATACTAAACAGGTAATTATTAATATAGACTTTTTCTTTTGCCCCTTTGTAGTGAATATCTGTCCTCTTTGCTACCAGAATCTCTCTCTCTCCTTCCTCTGGCAACAGAAAATCCCGTTTTCAATTGGGAAGCTAACTACCTGCACCTCAGTCCATATGGCTAGAGAGGGGCTGGACGCATCTCTGTGTGAGTCAATATGTCATACCTTAGTCAGTCTGCACATGACTCTTCCTTGAACTTATTAATTTCTTGGGGAGGGTCTATGAGCTTTTTCGAGTTGATGTGAAATTAACCTAACACTGTGGTTGGTTCTGCTGAGGAAGAGAGGCTCCATTTTCTGTTAGCTTAGAGCTCTAAGAGTCTAAACTTGAAAACATGGAGGAACACCGCATAGAGTGTTCTGAAAGGCAAAACCAGTGTGAAGGACAGCAGAGCAGAGAGATATATGAAAGATTGCATTCTAATGATACGTATCCACTCCTCGGGTCCAGCCTAGTCTGACTCCAATTCCCCAACCTTTTTATTTTTTTTTTGCTTAATTTGGCTTAAGTTGGCATTCTGTTTCCTGATACTGACAACACTGTGTATGATATACCAACTAAATGAAATTTTCTCTTTCAAAGTAGACTGCATACTCAGAGAACTAAATTTCTCTGGGTGAAATTCTAAGCACAAGGTCATACCAGTGTGGCAGGTATATTAAAGTTCATTAAATAACAGTACGTATGTCACTAAATATGTGTGAAAGCAGATTTGAAGATAATACTACGTTATGCTACTGGCTGCTGCAATCCATGTTCAGGAACCAGAGTTCTTGTTCTGACCATATAAACAATTTGCTCTGTGACCTTGTCAGCTACTTGAGCTTTCTGAACCTTAGCACTTCCATTTCTAAAATTGGGTTCATAGCATCTGCTATATCAACCTGCCAGTTGGGGCTCAAATGATGCAAACTATGTCATGGCCCTATATAAAGATATAAGGCCAGAGCATATGAGACAGAGAGAGAATAGATATTACATAGATAGATTAGATAGATAGATGATAGATATATGGATATACAAAGCTATAATACCACATAAGCATAATACATTCCTAGAATAGGGTAATCAAACTGTAGCCTACAGGATCATCCATCTCTTTATATACATAAAATTTTATTGAAATGAAGTAATGTTCAATTGTTTAAGTATTTCCAAGGCTGCTTTTGTTCTAAAATGAAGAACTTTAACAGAAACCGCACGGTCTACAGAGTCTGCTATATGAACATTTACAATAAAAGTTTGCCGACCTTCAGCCTGGAATTAGGACACAGCTTTTAATAACACTAAGGAGGAAAGCTCTCATACCTAATCAGCATCCCCTGAGAAATTAGTGAAAATTCACTTTGCTCCTTTCGACTCCTCTTAACTATGGTTTTTAATTTTTTTTCCTCAGCTATGATTTTAACAGCATCAACACTGAAAAGCTGAGTAGCATAGAAAAATGGAAATGGGGAGTCAGTCCAAAAAATGTTCTTTTAAAATATGCATTGCACACAGCTGCAGAACTAAAATTTGATTATTATTCTATTGGAACAAAGGCATTGTGGACATCTAGATTGGGGCTTTAAAATACATGCAAAAAAATGTCTCAAGATAGAAACTAAAGAATAACTTCTGCTTCGTCAGCTTGCGCTCGTCACATCAGCTGTTTGCCTGTGGTCACACACGTTGGATCCATTGCTCGAAAAGTCTTGTCCTCATGACTTTACAGAGGGAGAGATAAAACTAGTCTTTGCCTCTTATGATGGATCACTTAGTGAAATTCTTCATCAAGTAGTCACTCAATGACATGGGAATTACTTACTGAGGATCTACTATGGACCTGGTAATGTCCCAGGCACTAGAGGTGAGACTTTTGAGAAGAGAGAATGATTGCTCTGGATCCCTGATCATGTGACCTGCAGATTCTATTGGGGGAATGCAGCTTTCATTTAGATTCTACTTAATACTGATATGTCATTGCTTGCCTCTTCCTTAACACAGCTAGCCATGATCGAATGGATGCAATCATTACAGGAGCAGTTGCTATTGTTATTAACATGCAAAAACCTTTCTCCCAGCTTTCCTCTCCTTGTTCTGAGGGTGAACTCACCACCCCAAAGCATGGAAAGCTCCCATCCCACCTCACAGCTTTTTAGACAGTAAAGGGGTTCTCAGCATTCCTTTCTCATCTCCCAATTCCTGAAATTCCATAATCCTTCTGACTTTAGATTTCAGAACCCTAATTGATAATTTATTAAGTATCAACCCATGTTGTATCCATTCTAAATTATGTTGAGTGTTTGTAAAAGTTGAGACATATAGCAAAAGTACTGTGGGACTGAGATAAATTTATTTGTACTTAAGTATAATAGAAATAATAAATAACAATTCCTTATCAGGGCTATTCCTAATTCTAAGAAACTCCTCTTATTATACACATTAACCTTGAAAACTGGAGCCGGTTGCCTCTTGAAAAATTGAGTTGGGGGATATGAGAAGTTTTTGTTTCTAGAAATTTCAAATTAATGAAATGTCCGTTGGCATATTGTTTCACTACTTTTAGGTTTAGTTTGAAAGTGTTTTGTCTTGCTTTGTACATGACGCCTTGTGACAGCACATGGATTCACTTTAGGTAACATTATTCTACAAGAATAAAAGGCATGAGCTCTCATTAATCCATGCTTATACTGAAATTCTTCCAAGGCTCTCAGCTTTTGCCTTATTTAAAGTGATGTATTGATTTTGAACATAGCCCACATCTTTAGAATTTGTACTATTGCATCCAGTAGCAGATTAAGTAATTTTTTTCTTGTGGATTCTTCCAGAATTTCTTCCTCATTTGTTTAAGTTTTGCCTGATATGGCCAGAATAGAATCACTGGTTTCAACCAGCACTCATGTGCTGATTTCAAAAGTACTTCTATTGAAATGCCTGGACCTTCTAACATAGTTTTGTAGTGTGAATGGTTTGTATGAGATGCCAGGATGGTCATCTCACGATCCTTATCATCACCAAAAGATCCTTAAGCTTGTCTACCCCGGTCTCCCCAGACAAGAGCCTGGTAGGCTAGTGTTCTAGGAACCTTGCACCAACATGAAACTTAATGGTCTAAAACAACATTGACTTGCTCACAAATCAGTATTATCACCTGGAACAGCTCAAATTCAGGGAGGTGGGAGGAACTGAAAGCTCATGCACTCTCAGGTCTGGTACCTGATCAGGCAGCAAGAAAGGCATAAGATTCCAGGAGCTAAAAGTTGTGGGACTCCTCTATGACTGTCTAATCGTGCCAGGAGTCTTACCACATTCCCTCTCCAGTATGGCAGCTTTGAAATGTGAAAACATTATACCTGTTGTCTTATTACCCTCAATGTACAGATCCCCAGAGAATAAGCCAAAGGAAGCTTTCCTACCCTGCATAGCCTAGACCCAAGAACCACTTTCACTGTTGTCAGGAAACCCACCTAGATTTCAAGGAGAGGGAATAGACTGTCACTCAATGAACAAATGTTGCATTATAAGAACTACATGTGGGCTGGCAGATATTAGTGCAGATGCCGTGGGCAAGGCAGTCTGTTAAAGATAAACACAGGGATTCTATCCTACCTCTTGTTGTTAAGAACATCCTGTATTTTGGAAATTTGTTTAAACTGGAATGTAGTGTCAAGAGGAGTTTTAAGTGTCATTTCTCATATTTATCCCCTCTCTCTGAGTCTATGAGTTTTTAAAAGTTAGTGGAGAGTACCCTCCTCAGCCTCTGCCCCTCTCTCAGCATCTGTACAGTTCTTTCAGCCCTCTTCATCTTCATCTTCCCAGGACTGCCCTGTAACTACAAGTTCTACCCAGACCTGGTACCCCTTCAGCCTGCCACTCCTGTCTTCTCAGAAGTGCCCCCTTTCCTTATTCTCAATACCAACCCTTCTCCCTCTCCAGCTTTGGAGTCCCTCAGCCACCCCACACTGCTCCTACTTGGATTCAAGCATTGCTCAGTCCCCAAAAGAACTTGCAGCAATCACCCCACTTTCAACCAAATACCCCAACATTCCCCTCACTGCCTACATCAACTTCTTCCCATCTATTGTGTAATACATTTGAGACCTTGGTAACCAGCCTAGACACATTTCCATCTGCCTATATTTAGCATTTCAAGTCTCAACCATCCAACAGAGATACAGGCTCAAGGGCACATCTTCGTCACTGTGACTATGGTCCACTTTACAGGTTTTGTGTATGGGGGGTGTTGTTTGTTTGTTTGCATTTCTCTGCTTCTTTACCTGACATTTTTCAAAAGGTTTCTAAAGTTTTCATGGAATTTCACTTAACTCACGATGGGCCTTTAGTTTGCTTTCAATTCAGAACAATTGTAAGCAACATTCCAGTCAACACTTCTGTGCAAAGCTTTTTGTATACATGCTTGTCTTGGATTCTGTTTCTGGGAAACAAACTCTGAGTGATTTTCATTCAGATGGCTGATAGGGAATGCATTTGGAAGTAGCACCTGTTAGGCAGTGAGGGACATGGTGCAGTTGTAGCACCAGCTTCAGTCAATCCCTTAGGAAAGCATGAGACTTTCAGGATTTTGTACTCCTGTACACATTGGTCACTGGGCATCAGATACCTCTGAGGGAAGGGTATAAATTGAATGCATCATCTCCTTTGGCTGAGAGCTATTCCAGGGGAAGTACTATCACCAACAGATAATACTATTGAAATCTAGGGAAAATGAGTGTCTTGAAAGAGGGATATGGACAAGTAACATTCTACCTATTGCAATGTCTGATTATTCTTAAGATAAATTCACAGAGATGGATTTCCTCTATCAACTGATAAATCCATTGAAAAGCCTAATTTGGACCAAAAACATACTTTCAAGACTTGAACTGTTTCAATTTATCGAGACTTGTTTTATGATTGCAAAGATAGCCTGCCTTGGCAAATGCATGTGTATACTTTGACAAGAATCATACTTGGCTGATGTTGAGTGTTCTATAAATATCAGGTCAAGTTGTTTGAAAGTGTTCTTCAAGAAGTTTACATCTTGACTTTTTTTTTTGACTTGTTGATCTGTCAGCTATTTGGAAAAAAATCCAACTATAAATGTGAATTATGTATTTGCTTTGCAGTCCTTTTTTTTGTTACATGAATGTTGAAGCTCTGTTACTGGTATTTGAACTTTCAGGATTGTTACATAATCTTGATAAACTGACTTGCTTACTACCATAAAATGACTTTTGTTATCTTTGGAAATATGTGCTTGGAAATTCACTTTGCTATTAATATAGCCACTCTAGCTCCCTTTTGGTTAATGTTAGAATGCTGTATATTATTCCATCCTTTCTAGTTTTAACTTAGCATGTCTTTATTTTAAGTGTTTCTTATGGGTAGCAAATATTTTGATCATAAACTTTTATTAAGTTTGAAAATATCTGATGTTTCACTGGAGTGCTTAGAATATTTCTCTTTAATGCAATTGTTGACATGGTTAGGTTTAACTGATTATTTGCTACTTGTTTTCTAGTTGCCCCATCTGTTCTAGTTTTCTTTTTCTCTTTTTATGCCTTCTTTTAAAATAAATGGGTATGATTCTATTTCATTTTCCTTATTGATTTTTTTTTTGGTAGTGAAGACTGAACCCATGGCATTCTATCTATCCCTGAGCTACACCTCCAGCATTTTTTATTATTTATTTTAAAACAGGGTGTCACTAGGTTGCTGAGAGTCTCACTCAATACTGCATCTAGCTTTGATCCTATAATCCTCCTATCTCAGCCTCCCAAGTACTAGGATTACAGGTATGTGCCACTGTACCAAGCTTCCCTTATTGCCTTATTAACCACTAATTTTTACTTTATTTTAATTTGTTTCTTTGGAGCATATAGTCAATGTCTCTAATTTGTCAGTTTCGAGAGTGATATTAGTAAGATGGTATAGTAGAAAATGTCAACTTTCAACCCTTCACAAAAACAACAATTATTCGACTCTCCTTGAACAAAAACAGACCAGGGAGTTATCCACAGTCCAGTTCGGAACCCATAGCAAAAATGCAGAAAAAAATTATAGAAAGGATTGCTAGGAAGACTGGCATACCTCCGGAGACAGGAACAAAGCAGAAAGAGGACTTGGCAGTATCAGCTGTATGGCAGGTGCCCCTGTAGTCCCTGGTGGCGTTCTCTGCAAAGGACCTGTGTAGCCTTTGCCACTGAGAACCTCAGTGTCAGCAATGCAATAATAGTAGGAAATGACAATAACCCACTTCTAACAATGGATACATCACCCAGAAAGAAAATCAATAAGAAAACATTGGGCTTGAATGACACATTAGGCCTAATGGACTTAACAGATACATCCAGAACATTCCACCGCACAGCAGCAGGTGCACATCTTTCTGAAACAGAGAGGGGACATTTTCCAGGATAGATCCTATGTTCAGGTAAAAAACAAGTCTTAGCAAAATAAAACTGAGACTATATCAAGTATATTATCTGGCCATCACGATATGAAATTAGAAATCAATAAGAGGAAAACAAGAAAATTCACAAATATGTGAAAATTAAACATACTTATGACCAACCAATGGATCAAAGAAAAACAAAAAAAAAGCAAATTCAGATTTAATTTTTCATGAAATTTATGTTAATCAGTATATAAAAACAAAAATTGTACATATTATTGGGGTAACATGATGTTTCAACACATATATACAGTAAGTAGTATTTAAATTAGCTTAAACATATATCACCTCAAATATTCATCATTTTTTCATGGTAAAAACTTTCAAAATCCTTTCTCCTAGATTTTTGAAATGTGCAGTACAGTGTTATTTTCTATAATGACCTTACTGTAAAACTGCATCCCATAGCTGGTTGCTCCTGTCTAACTTAGTACTCATTGACCAATCTTTGTTCATTCTTCCCCCAGTCTCTGGCAAACACCATGCTACTCTCAACTTCTGTGAAAGCAACTTCTTCAGATTGCACCTATGAGTTAGGCCAGGTGGCACTTACCTTTCTGTGCCTGACTTATGTCACTTGATAAAATTATCTCCAGTTCTCTGTTGTTGCAAGTGACAGGATCGTATTTTTTATGGATGAATAGTATTTCACTGTGTTCATGTGCCACATTTTCTTTATCCACATCAGTTAATGCTTATCCATGTCAGTTGATGCTTTTATTTCTTAGGATGCTTTTACTCCTTGCCTGCTGTAAATAGTGCTGCAATGAAAACGGAAGTACAAATATCTCTCTGAACTACTGATTTCATTTCCTTGGGTTTTATTTTTAATTTTTGGAGGAACCTTCATACTGCTTTCTACAATATTTTTACTAATTTACATTTCTACCAACAATGCACAAATATTCCCTTTTCTCCTTGCCAGCATTTGTTATCTTTAGTCTTTTGGATAGACATTCTTACTGGATGAGATAGCTCATTTTGGTTTTGATTTTTTTCTTGATAATTTGTGATGTTCAATATCTTTTCAAATACCTTTGCCATTTTTATGTCTTCTTTTGAGAAATATTTACTTACATATGTGGCCCAAATTTAAATGAATTTTTTTTTAGTATTGAGTTTTTGGCCGTTTTATATGTTATTGGTATCAAACTCTTGTCAGTGTACAAATATTTGATTCTATTCTGTAGGTTTTCTCTTCACACCATTGATAGATCTCTGCTGTGCACAAGCCTTTTTGTTTAGTGCAGTCTCATTTGTCTATTTATGCTTTTGTTTCCTGTCCTTTGGAATGTTCTCTAGAAATCTGTGCCCATTATAATATCTGGAAACATTTTACATATATTTTCCTTTAGTAGTTTCATAATTTCAGGTCTTATATTTAAGTCTTTCATCTACCTTGAGTTCATTTTTGTAACCTATGAGAGATAGGGATGTAGTTTCATTCTTCTGCATGTGGATATACAATTTTTCCAGCACCATTTATTGAAAAGATTATCATTTCTCCAATTTATGTTCTTAGCCCATTTGCCACAAATCAATTGACTGTAGATACAGAGGTTTATTTTGTGACTTTCTAGTCTGTTCGGTTAGTCTGCGTATCTATATATGATGCTACTTTGAATTTTAGTATGTTTATTTGTAATTTGTATTTTTATTCATACATTGTAAGCATACATCTTTGTTAGGTACAAATTGATAACGATATATGTGCTCACAATTCTCATTTGACCCCTTCCCCAAATTCTCACCCTGCTCCCTCGCCCTCCCTCCCTCTCAAGTTCAGTTTAGTGAGTGACCTTGATATACATTAGTGTGCCCCCCCCCCCGAGTCCAACCCCTTCGGTTAAATCAACTTCTTGTTTTGAAGTCAGATAGCACAACCCCTCTTGCTTTTTTTCCCTCACTCAACATAGCTTTGGCTATTTAAGGATTTTTGTGGTTCCATATACATTTTAGAATCTATTTTTCCAGTTCTTTGAATCATGACATTGGTATTATGATAGAAGTTGCCTTGAATCTGTAAATCACTTTGAGTAGCATGCACATTTTAACAATAATGATTCTTACAATCCACGAACACAATGCCTTTCCATTTTTTGTGTGTATGTCCTCTTTATTTTCTTTCATCTATACTTTATAATTTCATTATAAAACTATTTCACCTTTTGATTAAATTTATTTCTAAATATTTTCTTTTCTCCTCTTTTCCTGGCCTTTCATAGCTATTGTAATTGAATTGCTTTCTTAATTTCTATTTTGGATAACATGTCATTGGCATACTGTGATTCTGCTGATTTTTATATGTTGATTTTGTATCCTACAATTCTGCTGAATTCATTTATTATTTCTAATCAATTATTTGACAGAGTCTTTGGGGACTTTCTACTTGTAACATGATCTCTGCAAATAGTGGTAATTTGACTTCTTTTCCAGTTTAGATATCCTTTATCCTTTTCTCTTGCTTGATTTCTCTGGCTGGGAACTACAGCATTCTGTTGAATAAAAGTAGTGAGAGCAGACATCATTTTGTTCTAAATCATAGAAGTCTTTCAGCTTTTTCCCATTCACTATAATGTTAGCTGTCAGTTTATTACAAATTTTATTTATTAAATTAAGGCATATTCCTTCTGTGTCTGATTTGTTCTGGACTTTTATCATAAAGAGATATGGAGTTTTATCAAATGCCTTTTCTGCATTGTACTGAGGTGGTCATGTCATCCTTCATTCTGTTGCTGTGTTGTACCGATTTATGTATGTTGAACCATCCTTGTATCCTTGAAATAAATCCCACTTGATCATGGTGAATAATTTTTTTTTATTGTCCTGTTGGTTCAGTTTGATAGTATTCTGTTGAGAATTTTTGCATCTATGTTCATTAAGGATATTGGCCTGTAGTTGTTTTTGTTGTTGTTGTTTTGCTTATTTATTTTGTTCTTATTTGATTTTGGTGTCAGGGTAATGCTGGTCTCATAGAATTTGTTTGGAAAAATTCCTTCCCCTTCTATATTTGGGAATAACATAAGGAATAATTTATTAATTCTTCTTTAAATGTTTGATAGAACTAAGCAGTGAATCCGTCTGGGAGACTATCCTTTGATGAGAGGCTTTTTATTACTGATCTCATTACTTGTTATTGGTCGTTTCATTTTTTCTATTTCTTCATGATTCCATCTTGGTAAGGTGTATGTGTCCAAAAATTTACCTGTTTCTTCTAAATTATTAAAAACTTTGACATATAATTTTTCATAATATCTCAAATTAACCTTTTATTTCTGTAGTGTAGTTATACTGTCTGTTTCATCTCTAATTTTGTTTGAGTTTTTCTCTTTTTCTTAAGATAAGAGTTTATCTGTTTCGTTTTCCTTCTGGAATAACCAGCTGTTTGTTGCCTTCATTTTTTATAATTTTTAGTCTCTCTCCAAATTATTTATTCTCTTATTTTTATTACTCCTTTTCTTCTACTTTGGATTCGTTTGTTCTTTCAGAGACAGCAGTAAGTTCTTTATTTCTTATTTTTCTGCTTTTTGATGTAGGAATTGGTTACTATTAGCTTCCTTTTTAGTACTGCTTTGGTTATGCCCCATAGGTTTTTGGTATGTTGCATCTCCATTTTTATTTGTTTCAGAATTTTTTAAATTGCTTTCTTTCTTCCTTACCCAAAAGTCAAAAGTAGGCTATTTAATGTCCATGTACTTATATAGTTTCCAAAGTTTTTGTTATTGTTAGTTCTATTTCATTGTGGTTAGAAAATATTCAATATGAATTTAATTTCTATAATTGTGTTGAGACTTTCTCTATGACCTATCATATGACCTATCCTGGATAATGCTCCATGTGTTGAAGAGAAAAATGTGTATTCTGCTGCTATTGGGTGAAATGTTCTGTAGGTGTCTGTTAAGTCCATTTGACCAGTCTCATACTACTTTGCTTACTACACTTTGTAATATAATTTGAAATAAAAAAATGTGATTCTTTGAGCTTTGATTTTTTTCACTTAAGATAGCTTTAACATTTCAGGGGTTTTGTGGCTTTATATGAATCTTGGGAACATTTTTTTCTATGTCAGGGAAATATCAGTAAAGTTTTGATAGGAATTTTATTCAATCTATAAATTGCACTGAATAGTATGGACATTTTGACAGTACTGTTTCTTCGGGTCTATGATGCCAGGATCTTTTATTTTTTTACTTGTGTCTTTTTCAATTTCTGTCATTTATGCTTTACTGTTTTAATGTATGCACCTTCCACCTCCTTGGTCATTGTTATTTCCAAATATTTCTTTATTTTTGAACTATTGTAAATTGTAAGCTATTTGTCAGATTTTGTTGTTCTTTTGTAGAAATGCAGTTGACCTTTTAATAAATATTTTGTACCCTGGAACTTTACCTGATCTATTTATTAGTTCTAATGGTTTTTCTCATGGTATTTTTATGGTATTCTACATATGAGATTATGTCATCAGAAGCTAAGGTTGTAGCTTGGTGGTAGAACATTCGCCCATGATAGAATTTGCCCATTATGGGAAAGTGCTTAGGTTTTATCCTTAGCACTATGGAAAACAAACCACAAAAAAGGTCATGTTATCCAAAAAAGAAACAACTCTACCACTTTCTTTTTTACTTAAGTGCTTTTTTACTTATTTTTCTTGCCTAATTTTCTGTCTAGAACTTTCAGTACAATACAGTGTGGAAGAGAAGTGGCAAAATGGGGCAGCCTTGACTTGTTCCTGATCTTAGAGGAAAAGCATTCATCCTTTCACCATTGTGTAGGGTGTTCACTGCTGGCTTGTTATATTTAGACTCTATTGTGTTGAGGTACCTCCCTTCTATACTTACATTGTTGAGCATTTTTATGTTTGTTTTTGTCAAATCCCTTTTCTACATTTACTGAAATTATTATATGATTCATATTCATTTTGTCACTTGTAGATTTGTGTATGTTGAGAACAAGCTTGTCCTACTGTAAGAGAACATACCCCAAGAGACTTAGAGACCAAAGAAAGAGAGGCAGATAGATTCAGGATTGTAAATAATACAGTTTATTGAAAGACTTACTGATAGAAGTGTCATTCTGGGTAGCAGGTAGAAAGAACAGCTCAATTCCCACAATTTGGTCAGAAGGTAGGCATATGTATGGGTTAGGACAAAAGTGATTTCATCCTAGCTGCAGTGTACCTGGTTTATCTTAAACTATTAGAGTCAGACACATTTCCAGCCCAAGGTGAAGCTCCACATGTCATTCTACTGTTTTGTCTACTTATTGCTTGCTGGGACAATACTCAGGAAAAAAAACAACTTGAGTTTCCCATGTTCAATTTAATGATTGACATTGATATGTTTGTGAATGTATATCATGTGCATTAGGGTGTTTCTCCCCCTACCCCCATCACTTTTAGTTAGGTCACCTTCTTTGTTTATCTAAGGTTTCTTCTTCATCTAGAGTCCCTCTTATGACACACTTTCTCTCTAGTTTCCATATATTAGGAAGAACATATGATTTTTTACTTTTTGTGACTGACTAATCACAGTTAACATAATGTTTTCCAGTTCCATCTATTTCCCTGCAAATGATATGATTTTGTTCTTCTTTATGGCTGAGTAACATTCCATTGTGTACATATCCCATAGTTTTATAATCATTCATCTGTTGATGGACATCTTGGCTGATTCCATAGTTTAACTGAATTGTGCAGCTATAAACATAGATACACATGCATTGGTCTGAAAGTTTTCCATTGTTTTGGGTAGATACCCAGAAGTGGTATTGCTGGATCATATGGCAGGTTCATTCCCATTCATCTGAGGATCCTCCATACTGTTTTCCAAAGTGGTTGTACTAATCTTCAGTCCCACCAACAATATATTAGGGTTCCCACTTCTTCAAACCCTCACCAGCATTTATTGTTGTGTTTTTAATGATTGCCATTCTAATTGGGGTTAGTTGAAATCTCAAGGTAGTTCTGTTTTGCATATCTCTGGTTGCTAATGATGTTGAACACTTCCTCATGCATTTATTGGCCATTTGTATTTCTTCTTTTGTTAAGTATCTATTTAGTTCACTTCCCCATTTTTTGATTGGATTATTTGTTTTCTTAGCAGCAAGTTTCTTGAGTTCTCTGTGTATCCTATATATTAGTCCTCTGTCAGAGAATTGTTGGAAAAATTTTCTCCCATTCTGTTGGCTACACAGAAACTTTTCTGTTTAATGAAATGCCACATATTTATCTTCCTTTGAATATCTTGTGAGAAAGTTTTTACCTGTGCCTATGTGTTGAAGTATTGAACCTCTGCCTTCTTTAAGTAGCTGCAAGTCTCTAGTCTGACCTCCTCCAAGTCTTTGATCCATCTTGAACTGACTCTTGTGCAGGGTGAGAAAATGAGGTTTATTTCCATTTTTCTGCATATGGTTAACCAGTGTTGCCAACACCATTTGTTGAAGAGGCTTTTTTCCAGTGTATGTTTTTGGCTCCTTTGTCAAAAATCAATTGGCTATAGGTGTGCAGATTTGTTTCTGAGTATTTTATTCTGCCTCATTGGTCTATGTGTTTGTTTTTGTGCCAATACGATGCCAAAATCCAACACTCATTCATGAAAAAAGCACTGCAGAGAATCAAAATAGAGGAACATACCTCAACATCATAAAGGGAATATACAATAGGCTCACAGCCAACATCTTATTAAATGGGGAAAAAAACTGCAAGAGTTCCCACTAAAAAAAGGAACAAAACAAGGATATTCATTATCACCACTTCTGTTCAATATAGTACTTGAGACTCTACCCAGAGTAATAAGATATGAAAATCAAAGGAGTACAAATAAGAAGGGAAGAACTAGCCGGGCGTGGTGGCGCACGCTTGTAATCCCAGCATTCGGGAGGCTGAGACCGGAGGATCTCGGTTCGAGGCCAGCCTCAGCTAACTAGTGAGGCACTCCGCAACTTAGTGAGACTCGGTTTCAAAATAAAGAATAAAAATAGGGCTGGGGGTGTAGCTCGGAGGTAGAATGCCCCTGAGTTCAATCCCCAGTACCGCAAAAAAAAAAAAAAAAAAAAAGAAGGGAAGAACTAAAACTGTACCTATTTTCAGATGACATGATAATAGACTAGAAGACCCAACAAACTCAACCAAAAGGCTTATAGAACTGATCAACAAATTCAGCAGTGTCTGGATACAAAATCAATCTTTAAAAAATCAGAAGCTTTCCTGTATCCCAATCATATATATGCTGAAAAAGAATTCCAGAAAACAATTCCACTTGTGATATTGTCCCCAAAAATAAAATACTTAGGAATAAACATAACCAAGGAGGCAAAAGACCTCTACAAGGAAAATTATAAAACATGTAAAAAAGAAATCAAAGGCCTTAGAAGATGGAAAGATCTTCCATGCTTTTGGATAGGCAAAATAAATATCATCAAAATTGCCATTCTCTCAAAAATGATCTACAGATTCAATGTGATACCCATTAAATTGCAAATTCACAGACATAGAAAAATCAGTCTTTAAATTAATTTGGTACAGCAAATATCCCAGAACAGCCAAAGTAATTCTCAGCAACAAGAACCATGCAAGAAATATCACAATACCTGACTTCAAACTATACTACAAAGTCATAGTAATAAAAACAGCATGGTATTGGCACAAAAGCAGTTTTAATTTTATAGGCTAAAGCTCACCATTCTTTTCTTCTGCATTGTATGAAAACAGTCACAAATTTTCTCCAGTATATAGTTGTTTTTTTTTCATTTTTGACATTGTATTTTTACTACCTAGAAGTTAAATTTGTGTCTTTTTGCAGGTTGAATGTTTCCATTTAACTTTTTG
>PVLC010025905.1:0-23378 GCA_004027655.1 Graphiurus murinus | reverse complement strand
ACTTTGGATGCCTGAGTGCCATGGAATGCAAGAGGAAGGTTAGCAGTACTGCAGCACCAAGACCTTTCAGTACAGCAGATGCTGGAGGGAACAAGAGTTTGTGAGCTCCTGAAAATAAATAGGCAAAGTTCTCTAATTGGAAAATTATATACAACAGCCCAGAGAAGACACATCCCCAGAAAATGTTTAAAAGCCCCCTCAGATTTTGATCCAGGCTGATCAGTGAAGATCTCTCTACACAAAGGCTATGCAGTAAAGACAGGGAGACATAGCTGTTTTCAAATGCCCAAGTCTCAGCAAACAATCCCAAGGCATATGAAGAAACAGGGTGACATGGCTCAAACAAGGGAAGAAAATTAATTTCCAGAAGCTGACCATAGAGAAAGAGAGATTTATAAATTATCTGACAAAATTTAAATTGCGTGTATTAAGTAAGATCAATGAGTGTAAACAGAACACAGACAACTAAATTAAATCAGGAAAACAATGCATAAACAAAATGAGAATATCAACAGAGACATAAAAACTGTTGAAAAAAATGAAACAAGTTCTGGAGATGAACAACAACTGAATTGCAAAATTGACTGTGGGGTACAAGAGCAGACTTGAACAAGCAGAACAAATAACTAATGTACTAAAAAACAGGTAATTTGAAATTATAAGTCAAAGAAGTAAAAAGAAAAAAGAATGTGTCAGAACTATAAGATGTCTTATGTAAGCCTCATAGTAAGCATAAAGAAAAGAGCTGGAGAAGATAAAAAAAAATAAAAATAAAAACAGGAATCAAAACATTACTACAAAAAATCAATGAAACATCAAGGAAGGCAGCAGGGGAGGAAAAAAGGAACAAAAGAATTATAATATAGACAAAATAATTAACAAAAGGGCAACAGTAAGTTCTTTCTCACCAAAAATTAGTTGAAGTGTAAATGGATTAAATTATTCGATCAAACGAGATAGAGTAACGAAATGGATACAGAATAAGATTCAACTATATGCTACCTATGAGAGACTCATTTTAAATTTAAGGAAACACAGGTTAATAGTGAAGGGTTGGAATAATATATTTCATGTAAATAGTAAACAAAAGAGAGGAGACTTGTCATATTTATATGACACAAAATAGATTTTAAGTCAGAAACTCACAAAAGATAAAGAACGCCTTTTTTAATGATAAAAAGTGTTAGTTCATCAGGAAGACATAATTATAAATATGTATTATTCACTCAGCATCAGAGCATGAGATATCTGAACATATGAGATGAATAGGGAATAACACAATAATAGCAAGGGGCTTCAATATTCCCACTATTAATAATGGATAGAACATCCAGACAGAATATAATAAGGAATTAGCATACATAACACTATAGACCAAATGACCCTAACAGACATATGCAGAACTGCCAATAGAAACAAAATAGATGTTTTGGGCTGTCCTTCCTTCCTTCCTCCCTCCCTCTATCTAGCTATCATCTATCTATTTTGTGGTACTAGGGATTGAACCCTGGGGAGTTCTACCTCTGAGCTACACCCCAGCCCTATTTTAGTTTTTTTGTTTGTTTGTTTTCTGTGATGCTGGGGATTGAACTCAGGGGCATTGTACCTCTGAGCTGCATCCCAGCCCCATTTTTTATTCTTTGTTTTGAAACAAGGTCTCACTAAGTAGCTGAGGCTGGCGGCAAACCTGCGATTCTCCCGTCTCAGTCTCTCAATTACTGGGATTACAAGTGTACACCACTATGCCAGGCCAGAATACACATTATTTTTAAGTATACATAGAACATTTTCCAGGATAACCCTGTTGTACCCAAGAAATGTATAAAAATCCACGCAAAAATAAAAAAAAGAACATTTTCCAGGAAAAATATCAAGTTAAGTCACAAAACAAGCCTTAACAATTTTAAGAAGACTGAATTCATACCAAGTATGTTTTCCAACCATAACGAAATGAAATTAGAAATAATAGCAAAAGGAAGACTGGAAAATCGATAAATATGTTGAAATTAAAACACCCTTGAACGCTCAATGGATCAAAAAAGAAATCATAAGAAAGTTGGAAAATAATTTGAGGCAACTGAAAATGAAAAAAATGCTAAATATTGGATGTAACAAAGCATAATTATCAGGGAAATTTATACCAGAAAAATCTGACATTAAAAAAAGAAAAAATTCAAATAAAAAACAATGCTACATCTCAAGGACCTAGAAAGTTTTAAAAAGAGACTACTATGCTGTTCATGGTTGCACATGCCTGTAATCCCAGTACTTTGGAGGCTGAGACAAGTAGACTGAAGGTTCAAGGCTATCCTCGGCAACTTAGTGAGGCACTTAGCAACCTAGTGAGACCCTGTTTCAAATTTTTTTTTTTTTTTTAAAAAAGGGCTAGGAGTTTAGCTCAAAGATCTACAATATTGACAAAACTCTAGGTAGAATAACTTTATATGCAATAATAACCCCTTTCTAACAAATCTACAAAACTAAAACCATATGTTTATCCCCATCTTAAAAAGGATAAATTAGATCATAAGCAAGTCAAGCAGCTTGCCCAGGACCTCACGTAACTTATAAAGGGAAGAAAGAAGTAAGAATACAATCCATGTTTGTCTAACACCAAAGCCTACACTCTGAACCTTATATTATTTTTCACTGACACAGATTTGTGAACAGAATGCTGGGCTCATACAGATATGCAGTCTTTTTAAGCTAGCTACTTTCACTTAGCAATATATACTTTAGGTTCTTTCATATATATCTTCTTGTAGCTTGATAGCTCATTTCTTCTGTATTGGTGAATAATATTCTATTGTATGAATGTACCACAAAATGATTATCCATTCATCTATTGAAGCATATGTAGGTCTGATAATTATAAATAAAACAGCTCTAAACATTTATGTTACAGTATTAATGTTTGTGTCCTCTCAAATTCTATATGTTAAAATCCTAACATAAATCCAAGGTATTAGGAAGTGAGATCTTTGGATGGTGATATGATCATGAGGTTGCAGACCTCATAAATGAGATTAGTGAATTTATATAAGATTCCCAGAGAGCTCATCTGCCTCTTTTACCACACAAGACCACTGCTGGAAGTTACCATCTATGAACCACAATGAAAACCCTCACCAAAGAATGGATCTGCTATGTTACAGCAAGACACAACCCTCACGTCTCTGGCTTAATACAGCCAAAGTTAATTTCTCCTCTGTTGTCTTACAGCAGCCACTCAATGATTCTGGCAAATGCTTTTCATGTAGAGATTCAACTATCCAAGCATCTTTGACCCTGTGGGTCAAAAAAAAAAAAAAAAAAAAAAAAAAAAAACTCAATAAATTCTCCATAACATTGTGTATCCTGTTTAAAAGTAACACACATCACACATCACTCCTGCATGTATTTCTTTTCTTTTTTTTGGTACTGGGAATATTGAAACCAGAGGCATTCTACCTCAAGCTACACCCCAGCCCAACTTTTTTTATTTTGTATTTGAAAACAGGGTCTCACTAGGTTTCTGAGAACCTCACTAAGTTGCCGAGACTGGCTTTGAACCTGTGATCCTCCTATCAGCCTCCCAAGTACTAGGATTACAAGCATGCACTACCATCCCTGGATCTGCATGTATTTCTTTGCCTAGAACTGATAATGTCTACCACACCTAACACTTTCCTTGAAACTTTAGCTTCCACTTAAGTACATTGGCTATATTGGTCTCAAGCACACCTCATGACTTTTTTGCCTAGCTCCCCAACTAATGGTTCTGTTTTCTAATTTCGAAATTCTAGACGAATTCCTATACTCAGTGTCTGCTAGCATTACCAAAAGTAGTAACAGCTAAATTTAAAAGAAATTGTGGTGTAAATAACTTTTGACTTTGCCACTTAAACACTGAAGAAGAGCCTGGGGCAACATTTACTGAACACCTTAAGAAAAGGGATGATTCTGGCAACAAGTTTATTTTTCTGGCAAACTACCTTTGTTTGAAAGTCATGGATAAAATATGTGAAAACTTACAGACTGTTGAGAAATTTACCAGGAAGACAGCTCCCGAAAACATTATAGGGAATAATCGCACTGGGTTTTATTGGGATGCTTAAGAAGAAGATAAGAACAGAGTCGGTAAAGCACTTGCCTAGCATGCATGAGGCCCTGGGTTTGGGTTCAATTCTGTAGCATTGTCAATCCCTCCTCCAGACTTTTTTTTTTTTTTTTAGGTGCTGGGGATTGAACCCAGGGGCATTCTACCTCCGAGCTACACCCCCAGCCCTATTTTTATTCTTTTATTTTGAAACAGGGTCTCATTAAGTTTTGGAGGCCTCACTAGGTAGCTGAGGCTGGCCTTGAACCCAGATCCTCTGGTCTCAGCCTCCCAAGTACTGGGATTACAAGCATGCGCCACCACGCCCGGCTTTCAATCCCTCCTCCAAAACCAAACAAACAAACAATAAATAGTAAATGCTACAAGTCAGATTAATGCTATAATAGGATATATCAAAACATAATTCCAAAATATGACATTAGAAACATAAGAGATGCCTCAAAATTCTGGGGTGTAACAATGAAGATTAAGTATAATGTGAATCCCAAAGTAGAAGCATTCACACTCCTTTAGAAATTAGTTCAAAATTATTTTTAAAGTATTAGGTGTGTTTAAATTATAGCATGTGCTTGTTAGAAAAAGTAAAATAATCTAGTTCAGCGATATGCAATGATAAAGCAAGCAGCTCCCTCTTTTCTGTTTCCCCAACACCAATCAGAAGCAGTGCTAATGACATGGTGAATATAGTATACCTAGGTGTGGATGGGTTGGTTAGTTGCTTTTTAACAAAAGAGAATCATATACATCCACCAGCAGCTTGCACTTTTTCATTTAACAGGATATTAGAATAACCATGTATGATATGTAGATCTACAACTTTTTCTTTTAAAATAGGTATATGTGTGTGTGCATGTGTGTGTGTGAGTGGGTATGTGTGTGTGCACGTGTGTGTGTGTAAAACATAGCCAATCATAAACTTAGTTGATCGAAGTAGGATATCCTATATTCTCGGAAAGTAGAATTGGTGCATTTCTAATGGCTTTCACCCTATCCCTCTATCTCTGCCGATAATCCATCCCCTGGCCTTTCCAGATAGCCATGGTTTATAACTTGGTGTGCATGCTTTAATAAGTTTCTATATGCTCATATAACTGTATGCAAACATAGGCACATAGAGGTGCATTAAGGAGGGGCACTGTCAGCCTATCAAAATAAAAATTATCTTACATATACTCTTATGGATCTTATTTTCCTCAGTGAGCAATATTTGATGGCAATCTCTTTAAATCCAATGCTAAGAAATTCATTCTTCTCAATAACTTCTTCACATTCCATGTTATGATTGAATATAATTTATTCAATCACAACTCTATCAGTGACAGTTCAGTTTTTTTCTACTTTGGGGACAACATGAACATCTTTCTTTTTTTTGTGTGGTACTGGGGATGGAACCCAGGGGCATTCTACCTCTGAGCTACACCCACAGCCCTATTTTTTATTCTTTATTTTGAAACAGTGTCTCACTAAGTTGCGGAGGGCCTCACTAGGTAGATGAGGCTGGCCATGAACCCAAATCCTCTGGTCTCTGCCTCCCAAATGCTGGGATTATAAGCATGCGCCACCACACCCGGCTTATATGAACATCTTTCTACAGATATTCTTACATGCTGATGCTTTTTATGACATCTTCCTACCAGTAAAACTGCTGAATTGAAGAGTAAGTATATTTTTTAACTTTAATAAATATTTCCATATAGCTTACTTAAAAGCTTTCTTATAACTTGGCAACCATAGATGTATGAATCTGTTTCTGAATCCTATTTTGTTTCATTGATCTGTATGTCTATCCTTAAGCCACTAAATTAATTACTTTCTTATAGCTTTATAGTAAGTCTTAAAATCTGTTAGTATAAACCATTTAAGTATGATCTTCTTTTTAAAAATAGTTTTGACTGTTCTAGCTTCTCTGTATCTTCATGTAGATTTTATGTTTGTTATGTTTTTCCACCAAAAAAAAAAAAAAAGCCTTCTGAAATTTTGATTGGAATTGCAATGAGTCTATTGATTAATTTGGGGGAAACTGCCATCTTAGTCATATTAAGTATACCAAGTTAGGGACATAGTATATTTTTCCATTTATTAAGGTCACCTTTAATTTCTCTGGAAAGTCTTTACAAAACATTCTAGAGATTAAAGATGTTGGACGCATTCTGTCAATTTGATTTCATCTTTTTAATGCTATTGTAAATGTTAGGTTTTAAATATCCACTGATAATTGTGTAAGGCAAGTATGAATAGATAAAACTGACTCTTGTATATTCAATGAATTATTTTCATTCTGGCTAAAGAGAATATGAGTAACTTTTGGTCCTGTGTTGCCCTGAGAATTGTTTGTATTCTAATTCCAATAATTTCTCTTTCCTGAGAAGTTGTTATTGCCCAACCTGGTGAAAGTTCACCATACATGCAAACATTGTGTCCTGAGACCCTAGCAAACCCCCATGTAGATACCTGAAACTCTCTGTTTATCTCTTTCCTCTCTGTACATTCTAGCTTCCTTGGTCTTCCCCAAATCCAGTCTCTCTCTTCAACTCAGGGAAACTGGCAGACTTTGGATTATATTTTTGTATATCAGAGTCTAGAAATCTTTAGCTGGTAGATAGCCTGGCTGAAGATAAGGCTCACCTCTTTATTTACCTTCCCTCAGGAGTTACAGTCCTATACTTCCTGTTATCCAATGTCTGACAACAGGTGTTTCCTATAGCTAATTCTGTTTTTTAGTCATTTACAGAAGGGAGATTACTCCCATATGTCCAAAAGAAGGAATTCTGCCTCTTTAATTTTTTTATATAATAAATCATGTTGATAATTTTCCTGATAGTCAATATACTTGCATTCCTGGAAAATCTCAAAGTGGTCACAGTTTATTAGTATTTTAATCAGTGCTGAAATCTATTTGCTGATATCCTATTTAACACATTTGCATCTAATATTTAGTTTTGGTCTATAGTTTTTATTTATTGTGTTCTCTTAACTATATACTATTTTTATTACATTTATAATGGTTTTATAGAATGAACTGGAGAGAGTTCTGTATTTTTCTTTAAATTATTTAGTAATATTAAAATTGCCTGTTCTTAAAGTTATTTAGAATTCATCTGTACAACCATCCTATCCTTTTTAATGGTAAATCTGAAATTACCTTTCAAATCCCTTTTTAAAAGGTTGGTCTATTATTCAATCTTTCTACTTTTAGGGACTAACTCAGTTAATATAATGCTAGGAAATACCCATTTCTCTAGGTTTCAAAATTTGTCATGGGATTTCACATAGTATTTTTCCCAATACTTGTTAATTGACAAGTTCATTGTACTTTCCATTATATTAATAGTTATATTTGCTTTCCCAAGCCTCATAATACATGCATATATTTACTGTTGTGTGAGAGAGAAAAAAAGACACCATGTAATCCTTCCAACTCGAACCTTCTATTTCTCATCTTTCCTTCCCCATTTCTTCTTTCTCCTTAATTTCAGGCCCTTAGAATCTTTTACTTCCCCATTCACTTCTAACCCATCCTGAGACTCTGTTAAGATTCATTTTTATTTGGTTTAAAATCCTTTCTCTGTATTTTTCTTATATAAAATATGTGATTGCTATATTCTCTCAATTTTAGCAAATGTCTTTCTTTGACCCAACATGCAAATGATCTCTTGGCAGTACTTACCCTCATGAGTGGATTGATACTATTATGACAGGAATCAGTCCCCTATAAAAAGACAAATTTCTCCCTCTTCCCTTGGGATGATACACCAAAAAGGTCCATACCAAATGCTGGTGTCTTGATCTTGGACTTCTCAGACTTCAGAACTATGAGCCAATAAATTTCTATTCATTATAAATTACCCAGTCTATGGAATTCTATTACAATAGCACAAAATGGACCAAGAAAGGTTACCTTATTTTACATTTAGTAGACTTTGGAATTTGTTTCATATTTTTTGCTTTCATTGTTGCACAAAGAAATCCAATCTTAATTTGATTCTTTTTTCCTAATAATTCATTTGTTTTATCTATCTAGGAGCTTCTTCAGAGTTCAACGATTTTATATATATATATATCTGGGGCTTTTTTCAACAATATCATCTATAATTCTAAAACTTTTCACTCTGTAATTTCATCTCTTGCTTTGGTTGAGGGACATTAGCTTCTCAATGGTGGTTTTCCTTTATGTGTGCCTTTTTTTCATTCTGGGATTCCTATTACAAGTCAGGTCTCCTGGATTTGTCTCTCAACTGTCTTGCCTTACTACAAAATTCATTGAATTTCCATTTTCTCAGATTCTCCTGCCTACATTTCCTAAAGCATTAGTAATATATTTCTCATAGTTAGAAATATTATGGAGTTTGAATAAGGTTATTTTCCAGTAGTACTAAATGGGCAAAAATCTAACAGTTCATTAAAATTATCACATGATTTAGAACAAAGAATGTAGCCTAGAATGGTGGCACACTCCTATAATCTCAGTACCTGGGAGGCTGAGACAAGAGGATCACAGGTTTGAGGCCAATCTCAGCAATTTAGTGAGGCCCTTGGCAACTTAGTGAGACCCTATTTCAAAATAAAATAAAGATAATAAAATAAAATAGGGCTATGGGTATAGATCAGAGATAGTAAGGCCCCTGGGTTTAATCCCCAGTACTGCACACACACAAAATAAAATATCAAAGAATGTCAACAATAAATAAGTTGTTACAATGGCATAAAATATTATAAATATAACATTAAACATATCAATGGATTAAATTATGTCATAAAAAGGTTTCTCAGAATCTCTTTTGAAAATAGAAGCATCATATCCAACATGTGAAAACACATTCAGCAAATGCCCTTAATCACTAAGTAAACACAAATCTTTAAGTGTCAGAGCCTATGACTAGCCCCTTACATTGATTTCCCCCTACAACTAAGGATAGATGGCTCTAGAATGTGGAGAGAATAAGAAAGAGAATCCTTTCTTTCCTGTGTTCATTCTTGAGACACAAAGAGACTGCTGCATTGATAATCAAGCATTGTAATCAAAAGTAAACCAGAAAGCAACTGCATTTTTCATTGGAAAATATTCATCTTTTATAAAAAATGGAAAAGCTGGTAGTGAATTTTAATTTAAATTTGCTCTACTCACTACACCAACTCATTTTGGTGAATATTAAGTTTCAGAAGATAATCAGGCACTTTACACAAATGAGAACATCTGCCATCACCCCAGGAATGGTGAAATTATAGAGCTATCAATCCTCATGATTCAGGGCAGGGACTGATCACCAGCTGGAAGAAAGAAGATATTCCTCCACCGGTATACTATTTCTATAATATCATTATACATTTAGATTTTTATTCCCCTTTAAACATAACTCATGGGGTGACGGAGGGGAGGTTCTTTAAAGTCCATTATGGCCAAATAGTGAGTGCAACATGAGGGGGAAATCTTCAAGAGCTAATAAAAATATTTTACAGAAATGAACTCAAGAAAAATAGACTCTCAGAGAAGGTAAGCAGAATATAAAAAAAAAGTTAACAATGACCATTTGGGGTATCACATACAAAACCTGACAGAATACAACTCAGTATTTACTTAATGAATGAAAGAACAAAGGTACAAATTTTCATGTGCCTGGATTCAAATTCCACTCTCAACAATATCTGATCTGGAGTACTTAAATGTCTTTTTTTATCCTCAGTTTAATAATTTGTAAAATTAGGATAATTGCAACCAACTTTTCTTATTACAGGGATTGAACCACATAATGCATATAAATAAACAAGCTTTCGGTAGACAATAAAGTGATTATAAATCAGAAATGTAAATGCTTCTAACCAATTTACCTTTTCTGGGAGATGAAAATTTGAAGATTTCTTAGAACTTGGGGAGAATTTTTGTCATTTACTTCATAACCACTCAATAAAAGTCAGCCATGTACTATTTCAACTAAGTTACTACCTGGGTAAGTTACTACCTGGGAATGTCATTTGATTCAAAAATTTTCTTTTTCTTCTCTCTCTCTCCTCTTTTTCCTTCATCAAATCAAGGACCTGCCTGCAGGCAAGGGGCAGGACCCGTGGTATTGTGGTATCTCCAGCAGTGTTTGCTGGAGAGGAAAGAAAGAAGGCTGTTTAGTATATAAAGACTGACACTAGAACCACTCCTCCAACCCTACCCCTGGTCACTATCACCAGCACTTCACAGAGAAAGAATCAGAAAGGAACCCCAATGCTGGAAGCCATGGTAGATGCTCAGGTCATGCGACACTGAATAGCATTGTTTGGTGTCAAACAGTAAGACTCCAAGTCACACAGTGATTCATTCACAGAGCTAAACTATAGGCACTCAGAAATAGACAACTACGTGCCTCTACTGAACCAACGTTCCTGCGGGCCATGTGGAAAGCTTAGCCAGGTGCTCAAAGCAGGATGAGGCCTTGGCTTTGGGAGGCGGGGAGGCAAGAGAGATGGAGGCACCTTCACACCACTGCATAGAGGCCTCTAGGCCAAGCCTGAACTGAAAGCGTGAAATGAAGGGAGCATAGATCTTGACTGATGCTGAGCTTTTACCTGGGCTACCTAGTTAAATCTCACACCACACTAGGAAGTCGATATTGTTAATTCCATTTTAGAGGGGATGAGGAAGAAAGAAGCTAAGAGACTCCGGGCATGGCTAACACCAGCGCCGGGAGACTCCCGGGATGAGGGCGCTCCAGAGGCCGGCTTCCGCCGATTCTCGGAGGAGGACCGAAGCCCAAATGCAGCCCAAGCCTGGTGAGGCGCCCACTCGGGCTGCCAGCAGCGGAAGGAGAAGGGGCGTCCTCCGCGCAGCGCTCGCCCGTGGTGGGGCGGCTAGGGGAGCAGAGCTGGAGCCAAACGCAGTTGGCGAGAAGCACCAGCCCCCTCCGCCAGCTCGCTGGCGGGGGGGAGGGGTTTCTCACGCCCCCTGCTCCTGAGTGACTGCACCGGAGGTCGGAAGGAAGCGGGGCGAGGGATGAGTCATCCCACTTAATTCCTCCTTCCCGGTCCCCTAGCCTCCGCACGCCAGCCCCCTCCCGGCATCCAGCCGCCTAGAGCGCAGCCTCCCCTCACCCTCAGTCAGTCTTTGCCAGCAAACCCCCTGTGGCCTGCGGAGGAGAGGAGACAGACAGGGCGTGTGGCCAATGAAAACTCCGTTCTCTCGCCTGCCGCCCAATGAGGCGCGGCTCTCAGGCGGGGCGGGGCTAGGAGGGCAGAAGGGGCGGAGCGGGGTCGGCGCGCGGCTGGGCTGCTCCCGCCTCACTGAGCGAGCGCCTTGCAGGGAGTCGGCGCCAAGGCGACGCGGGAAGGCGCCACCACCACCACCGCTGACCAAGGTGCTGGACCCGACAGGCCCATCGGCCGCCCCACCAGCTCAGGATCCCGCTGCTGCAGCCTCTGCTGCCTCGCTTCCAGCCAGGTCCCCATGGAAGAGATGGAAGAAGAGTTAAAATGCCCCGTGTGTGGCTCCTTCTACCGCGAGCCCATCATCCTGCCCTGCTCTCACAATTTATGTCAGGCGTGCGCCCGCAACATCCTGGTGCAGACCCCGGAGTCCGAGTCCCCCCAGAGCCGTCGGGCCTCGGGCTCTGGAGTCTCCGATTATGACTATCTGGACCTGGACAAGATGAGCCTGTACAGCGAGGCGGACAGCGGCTATGGCTCCTACGGGGGTTTCGCTAGCGCCCCCACTACCCCGTGTCAGAAGTCTCCCAACGGCGTCCGTGTGTTTCCCCCAGCTATGCCACCACCGGCCACCCACCTGTCACCGGCCCTGGCCCCGGTGCCCCGCAACTCCTGTATCACCTGCCCGCAGTGTCACCGCAGTCTCATCTTGGATGACCGGGGGCTCCGCGGCTTCCCCAAGAACCGCGTCCTGGAGGGGGTCATTGATCGCTACCAACAGAGCAAAGCCGCGGCCCTCAAGTGCCAGCTCTGCGAGAAGGCGCCCAAGGAGGCCACCGTCATGTGCGAACAGTGCGATGTCTTCTACTGCGATCCGTGCCGCCTGCGCTGCCACCCGCCCCGGGGGCCCCTAGCCAAGCATCGCCTGGTGCCCCCCGCCCAGGGCCGTGTGAGTCGGCGGCTGAGCCCGCGAAAGGTCTCCACCTGCACAGACCATGAGCTGGAGAACCACAGCATGTACTGTGTGCAGTGCAAGATGCCCGTGTGCTACCAGTGCTTGGAGGAGGGCAAACACTCCAGCCACGAGGTCAAGGCTCTGGGTGCCATGTGGAAACTGCACAAGGTGAGTCCTAAGAAAAGCTACCCCTAACTCCCTGCTCCTCAGATCCTCCGGTTTTGCAGCAGACTCCCCCCTCCACTATTGCTCACAGCGCACCCCAGCGGGGGCGCAATGCAGGTGCCTTCTATATCAGCCTTCCTGGCCTGGTGCATTGCAGGAGTCTCGGGGGACATTAAACACCACACTGGGAAGTTGCATGTCCCCAGAGAGTTGTTGCGGTATGCCTTACAGTGTACCTCCCAGGGCGCACTGCCCGAGATCTGCGTGCAGGGCGGCGGGTCTGCAGCCTATGGCCGCAGCCGAGTGTGCAAACCGCTGCGTAGCTGGACAGAGCCGCGCCAGAAGGCCGCCAGGCATGCTCCAGGGCAGGGGCCCCTGAGAGCCCTTGGGGAAAGGGTGTCGGGAGGCAGTGGGGTCGCGCGGACCGCAGGGAGTTGTCGTTGCTGGATGGCAGTGAAGCCGGGTGGGGGTGAGGGAGATGCCGTGGGTGGAATACTGATGAGCCCGAGCTCGGTAAGACCTGGGAGACGCTGTTGGGGTGCCTGGAGAGCAGGAGAGAGGGGAAATCGCCATGGCAACGGGGCGTACAGGCTTGGCCTCGACTCTCCCAAGGGACCTGAGGCTGGAGTGACAGCATCAGAGTTTTCCACGGTCATAGCCTTATCTCCCAGGAAAAACCCCTCCTCCCAACTACCCATCCACACACCCATTTCTCCAGAATTCAACCCTTTTCCTTCTTCAGTTGCATGTGCAAACTTTGGGGCACCTGTTACCAGACATCTTTCTGGTCTCTTTTGGTGTCTCTACTACTATGGCTAGTCAAGAAAAGTGCCTTTAATAACATGTTACGTCACACCACTCCTCAAAATCCTCAGATGGCGCCCCACATTTCCCATACCGTCCTTAGAATGGTCTATCAGTACCTACATGATCTGTTGCCCTTCAGCCTCATCAACCTCCTGGCCTCCCATTCACTGCCTCTGCTCCAGCCACACTGTGCCTCTTGCTGCTCCTCAGCCATCACCGGTACCTTCCCACCCTAGGGTCTTTGCATTCCGTGTTCCCTCAGCCTTGAAACTCCTCAATACCTAGGTCTGAATGGCTGACTTCCTTGCTTTCTTTCCATCTTTGCTCAGAAGTCATCTTTAGAGAGAGATTTCCCTGACCACACTGGTTGCCACCACTTCGGACACTTCCTAGATCTCCCCCCACCGGGCCTTATTTTTCTCAGTAGTACTTATCACTCTAGCATGCTACCTTGTTACCATATATGTTAGTGATCATGTTACTTTTATATTTATGTATTTTCCACACACACAGAGAAAAACATTCCTCATGAGGAAAGAGATGATTATATTATACCTACACTGCTTAGAAAGGAGGGACCCACTTTGCGGAGGTGTGCTTAATTTTGACTTTTACTTTTTAAATAATCCACCTAGTTGGGGTTGTGGAGGGCAGCACAAGGGCTCAGGATTATTGGAAGGAAGCTTTCTTTACATCACTGAGTTACATGCCTAAGGATGAGTCAGTGAAGATGGTGTGCAGGCCTCAGATATGGCCCCACGCAGAGTTCTCCAGCATTCCTTGGAGACTAGAAAGGATAGTCTTCAAGAGATACCAACTCCAGGGTGAAGGCTGGAACAGTAATAATTTATTTGCATTAAAAAAACACCAATAATTGAAGGTTTTCTCAACTCTGTATCCCAACTGAATGTGATCCATGTTTACAGTTCTTTGTATTTTCACATATAACCTGTTAAAGTATACTAGCATTGATGGAGATTTAATTTTTTTAAATGACATTTAATTTTGAAAGTTCTCAAAACTTTAGTTTGTTCAGAGCCAATTTTTTTCTTCATATTATGATTTCACTCCTAAACTGCTAACTATAGTCTGTGTTGAATTGTCTTACAAAGTATCTAGAAAATTAATCACCCTGTCTGGGCAAAGCTTAGCGCTATATGCTAGTTGGGATAATCAAACCATAATATTACTATTTTGTGAAGAAGAGTCTATACTTTATACATTAAGACCAAAAGGAAATTTAAATCTCTGTCAAGCCCCATGTAGATGTGAAGTGTTAAACCATTTGTTTTATCAATAATGGGAGTTGTGAGTAGACACTGTGGTTCTAACTGGGTTGAAATTTGAGTATCTGCTTAAAAAAATATTAAAACCTTTGAAACATGGGTTAGGATGGCTAGAAAACCATTTGTTCTTTGATCTTTTGCACATTTTTCCAAAATAGCATGTAGGTATCATTCTTGTTTAGTCAGTATCAGAATAATTAAACTGCCAAGAGAAAATGACAGAAGGATGACAGATTTTAACTTTCAGTTGTCATCTGTTAGATGAACAACAAACATTACTTTCCAGCCTTATTTCCTTAATAAAGTAGTCAATGTGTGAATGTAATTTTCTCAGATTGTTTATGTTCTAGTTAATGATACCTCTATCTCCACAAGAATTCATGGGCCAAATTTCTATGCCCTTCAAAACATAGGAAACAAAAAGTTATACTTGGTTCTCCCAAAGGTGGGTAGTTAGTTATCAACAGAAGTTATTATATAATCTATTATGGTTTTCATTAATATTCTACTATATTATCCATTTTTACAGATAAGGAAAATTTGGTGAAAAGTATTTCTATTAGGCATAAGTTATTATCTTACACATTTAAGACAAAATGGCTGAAGCTTATTATTAAATAATTTCAAAAATAACTGGTTAAAATTTATTGTCAGCTCACCAAATTAAAATTTTTTTCATATATTTGTGACCTTCAGAAAACATGAAAAATAGCAATACATGAAGTAGCCTTATAAGTCAAGTATCTGGTGCCAGTTTTTATTTAGTATCAATACTTGCTATATTCCTTATTCAACTCAGGCTGATATAAAGAATTGCAACACAAAAATGATTTTGTAGACATCTTAAAATAGGCATTTGGAACCACTATTACCACTTTATAATTTTGAGTAGTTCACTTTTCTAAGTCCAAGCATTATTCCAGAATGACACTGCTCCCAGGAGACTTTAAGCGAGTTCCATACCTCTCTGTTTCTCACCCCCAAGGACATAAACGAGTTAAAATTGTATTTGTGAAAGTATTTTGGAAAAATAGCTTAAATGTTTATAACTTCTAATTTCAATTTAGTACAATTGTGAACTATTGTTTCAAGCAGAACTCAGTGTCTCACTAGTCAACAAAGACTGCATAAACATTTCATTCCCCATTGCTTGCTACTTTTGAAGCACAAGGTGTAGTCTAAACTATTTTTGAAGGTAACTTAAAAGAATGAGCCTCATCCTCATAGACCCAGAGAGAATACTCACTTGAATTAAGCTCATAGCTTATGAATACTATACAAAGATTTATATATTAAACAAAGATATTTTGTTTTTCCATAACAAAGCTAAAATGATACCTGATGATTCCATTGTTTTCAGAGTCTTCAGTAAAAATTAGCATTTTGAAGCAGCTGAAATTGTTTTTCCTCTATTTTCCATGAAAAGATGCTATTAATGGGAATTTCAGGTCATATCACAGTTTGCCTCAAGTAAGAGAAAATTATCATAGTCATCTATTATTGGGTAATAAAAATAATACAAGGGCAAAAGTTATCCTTACCATTAGTAAATAAATTGCACTTCCCTCCTTTATTTTGTTTTGACCTATACTTTAGGTCAGAATGTCTCAAACTATATTTTCACCAATTTTCCATAGTTAAATGGGCTTGAAACTCTGCTCTAAGAACACTCTGGTAGTTCACATTGTATATTATTATATCATGATAACACTATATGGTAGTCCTTCTTTATCTACAGTTTGACTTTCTGTGGTTTTAGTTACCCAAGATGAACCATGTTCCAAATATATTAAATGGAAACTTCTGACATAAACAATTCATTCATGTTTTAAGTTGCTTGCCATCCTGAGTGACATATCTCATGAAATCCTACCACCATCCTGCTCTGTCCTGCCCAGAATCATCTTTTTGTCCCAGTGTATCCACACTATATGCTTCCTACCTGTAATCATCTCAGTTATCAAATCTACTGTTGAGGTATCACAATGCTTGTGTTTAAGTAACTCTTATAGTAGCCCAGCACTGTCTCATAATGCCTACATCATTCACCAGATCTCACATCATCACATAGGTGGTATGTATCTCACACTCTCACAAGAAGAAGGGCAAGTATGTACAATAAGATATTTTGAGAGAGAGAAATACCACATCCACATAACTTTTATTTTAATATATTGTTATAACTTTGCTATTTTATAACTAATTATTAATAATTTCTTACTAATTTATAAGTTAAACTTTATCATATGTTATATATATATATATATACATATGTATATATGTTAAAAACATACTATGTCTACAAGGTTGGTACTCTGAACAGTTTCTGGCATCTACTGGTAGTTGGGGAGAGGGGGAGTCAATACATCCTGCAGCAAACCAGCAACTTGATTCAACTTAGCATTTTCCAAACTTATTCAACCTTGAAAACAGTTGGCAGACATGTTTGAGAAAACACTAGTCCAGGCAATGATTAGTTAGTAAGGACTTTGTTATTAATTTCTTGTCTATGCAGAATAGAATATCCCAAAACTCTACCCTGTGGATACATGTCCTTAGCAACTTTATCCTTAACTCTAAAATTAATTCCTAAAGAAAATGTTAAAATTTAAATTTGTTATTCTTTTAATATTAAAAGTCAAAGGCCAAGAGGTAAAAACAACCTCATTTTGTGGTATTTATAAGGACCCGAATACATGTTGTTTCCCTTTTTCTTATAAATAATTTAACTCTTACACACGATTTTAAGCATCAGGAATATTAATGTAACATAATAAAAACAACTGATCTACTTTTGACAGATTTTAGGCTTTATGTATATGTGATGCCAAATGACTTTTGAGTTTTTCATTAACTATATTAAATAGAAATAGACTGCTTTAAAAATACATTTGATAAAAAAGACAACAGTTAAAAAAAAAAAAGTATTAAAGGTTAAAATTCCTACTGTAGTTACTGTAACAACATGGCACAACAATTTATAAAAGCTAGCCTGCTACGTTTCAGGCTTTGCTAATATTTTTATATTGACACTTGGGGTACATTTTAAACTTAGAAGAATAGTAGCTATAAGATGGCCACCAACAGTGCACCTAGATTATCAGGGACCATCTATGTTTGTCATCAGTTTATCTAATTCATCCCAAAGCCAAAAACTCTTCCCTAGAGGGTTCTCATGGAGGTCTCATCCCAATCCTAATAATTCAAGAAGACCCTGTCATCCATGCTTGCTGGCAGCCTTTCTCTTGGCTCCGCATCTGTGTCTGGGAAATAATTGCACCATTTTATTTTTGTTTGATCCTGGCTTTTCCATCTTTAACTTTTCTGGTTTAAAGGGCACTATGTTGGCCACAGGACTACTCACAATCCCACCTACCTGCCTAAATTGCCTCCTCCTTCCTGACACCAGCAGGCCTTCCAGCCTCCTCACTGAGCCCTGTGTCCTGTCTTGTATACCAGGCCTGCTCTCCACCACTTTCTTAGACCAGATCTTCAGATCTACCAACTAAGATTGCCAAGCCCAGCTGAGATAAGCCAGCCTTGACAGCCTTCTACCAGACCAGCCTGCCAACCATAGACCTGATGTGCCCCCCACCCCATCCCACCAGAGCTATCCCTGCACCTGCAGCCTCCCACACCAGCTGGCTTTAATTGCAGACAATTTGTTTTAACTGTTGAGAGGGAGTTTTCTTCATTTTAACTGATTCATTTTAAGCTGAAAAAGCAAGAAAACTCTTCTTGAATTTCTAGTCTTGAATAAACATCACTGACTTTTCCCTCCTTCTCAACATGCCTGACTTTAGAGACTCATCTCCATGGTTTCAACTCCTGCTGTATTTGAATGTCTGAAGCAGACCCAGTCATCTCAGTCCTCATCCTTTCACAGTTTGGTCCCACATTATCTTCCCAATACTGTTTTCTCTCTGCCCTCTCCCTTATCTCCCATTTCTTTGTTCCAACACTGAATGTCTTTCCCTGTATGATTATTGCTAAAGTTTAGATCTTCCACTGGGCCCAAATAACTCAGTGCCATAGGCAATTCCTTATTTATCTTTGCCCTCCCCCAATTTCTGTACGTAGTAGATGTTTAATAAAGACTGGTTTCATGAAGAAAAACATCAGTAAGAGGAAGATTAATAACTAGTAATTAAAACCCACTATTTTAATTTCATATATTAGCCTGGAAGTCATCATTAAATTTGAAAGCTTATATTTTATGTTTTTTGCTAAAATATACCGGGCATTTACTTTATGCCAGGCACTGTGTTCTAAGCCCCTGGCAGCATTTTCTCATTTAATATTTCTAAGTCATGCATTTTTCTATGAGAAAATTGGAGCAAAAAAAGGTTATAAAGTCAGATCAGCTATTAAGTAGCAGAGCCAGAGTTTGAATTGAGGCTGTCTGACTCCAGAGCTCAGGCATTTAAGTGCTATCTGTCCTGCTTCCTGATAAGCCTAGGAAATACATGACCTATAAAGCACTGTTTTATGGTCTTATAAATTACAGTGACATAAATATCTGGGATCCTTTAGTTCTCATGCATGAAAATTGCTGGGAAATTTAAAGTAATTTTTCTCCCAAGTTTGCTGTGAAAAATAAATTTAAGGAGGAAAATATGGTATATGAGGGGGATGTATGTTGAGTATTCCAGAAACCAGATTATCTGAGGTGATAAACAAGCAGGATGTCTTGTGAGGAGTTAAACCTAACTCCCTCCAAGACCTGAGTGAAAGAAAGGCAGTAAGGGTCTATCCGTGCAGCCATGGAGTCATTGTGCCCTTTTAACAAAATAATGCATCTTAAAACTTACAGGAAAACAATTAAAGAATAGATATTTAAAATAAAATGGTACATAAGCATTTTAAGTATCTTTATTTTTTCAGCTCTATACATTTATAAGTTCATTTTTGAAAACACAAAAATATGTTTAAGCCTGTAAGCAGATATCTGCTCGATGTCTACAATCAATTTTTTCTTGTGCTTTTTTCCTATGTGGCTGTGTGCTTTAAGAATAAATACTTGACATGATTTTCACCATAAATATGAAATGAAATATGTGAGCTAGAATATGCTATTGTTTAGGAAGGGATTTACTCTGTGCCAAATAACATTATTTTTATATGCCTTGCTGCTATGGTTTGAATGTGTCTCCAAAGTTCACATGTTGGAATTTTAATCCCCAATGCAGCAGCGTTGAGAGTAGTGAAACCTTTAAGAGGAGACAGTGGATTAATGCCATTATCAAGGGAGTGGGCAGTTATGGAAGGAGTGGGTTCCTGGTAAGAGCATGAGTTTGAGCATGTTTTCTCCCTCCCTCTCACCCATGTGATGCTTTCTACCATATTATGATGCAGCAGATGGCTCTCACTAGATGCATCCCCCTTGATCTTTGACTTCTCAGCCTCCAGAAGTGTGAGCCAGATAAATTTCTGTTCATTTTAATTTCTGTTCATTCAGTTACAGCAGCAAAAAATGTCCCAAGACACTTACATAGGATGAGAACTGCATGCTTGTTACTAACAGCTATGATCGAAGAAGAAACTGTTCCTTAAAGAATTGGCTTTCAAAATAGAATGCTAATCATTGTTCTTTGGTTTGGGATAGCCACCTATTGCTAATAGCCAATACTAATAGATGGTTAAATCTCATCTGCTGCTGATTTGTTTATGTGAAGTGGACTTTCTAGCCTGATCATAATATTTCAGCTGTATTGTGATTTCTGTTCATCCCTCTTGGCTTGCAGCCTATACTTTAAGGAGTAACTGTTTGACATCAAATACTATTCACTCTGTCCTATGCTCCCAGGAAGAGTCTGAGAGGATAGCCCTCCTCTGACCTGCCATGTGCATCAGTCTAAGACATTACCTATTCTCTGAACAAAACAACTTGCAGAAAGGAGTAAATTTTAATATGGGAGATTAAGCAATTTCTATCTAAAGCCGGTGTTCATAATAGGCTTTGCAATTGTGTAGGGAGCTAAGTCTTGGTCAAATAAATATACATAGGCTCAACTGTAGGTACAACTTACCCAAAGCCAAACAGAAATGACTCTATGACATAATTTATCTTTTTTGGTTATCTGTACTTTAGTTTCTTTTCTTCAGTGCAAATAACCAGCAACTTATTTTAGTACAGATATGCATAGTCTGTTAGTACTGATAATGATATTTACACCATCACCAAGACAAAATGATTCATGAAATTGATAAAACGAGGTGCTTCTGCTATGCCATCCTCTCTGTCACCCCTATGAAATGTTATCCCAATAGCATTAGTCACATAAAAACAAATGTTAAATTGGACCTCCATCCAATCTAATAAATCTTACATGGCATGGAAAATCCATGGTGCTTTTAACAAGCAGTTATTGATTTTATTGACCTTCAGTCATCCAGTCAAGACTTATCAAGGGAATATGATAAATAGTTTTCAGCACATAATCAATGCTGTATGAAGAAGTATAATGTTTACATGCTACCTTGTAGTATTTGGCTACCTTCTGCCATTATGGAAGTAAATCTACCCCAGTGGTGAAACTAAAACATTATTCTAAATAAAATTTTCTCAACTCTCTACTTCAAGGACCAAGGAATATGGATATTCAGATTTGTATAAACACTGGATTTCCGGACTACCTTCAACAAACTCAGTAAGCAAGGATCCAGAATGTGACTACCACTCCTGTATAGTCCCAAGCTGGCACATTTTACCTAGTTAAGGACATGGATCTCAGATTGCTCTGGTCACTACGTATTTTTTTTTAAATGTGGTAAAGTTTAAATTGATAGCAAGTTTCTGCTATGTAAATATCAAACACATTACTGATAGTTACTGACACATAAATATTTCACACAAATCTTAAAAAATTTATCAACCTAAACAGTAAATGAATGTCTCTGGCATTGAGACTATCCTCAATTCTTGTTTACATTGCATTCATTATTTGACTTGTTTCTAACACAACATGTTGAGATTGCTATTATTTCATAGAACTTGAGTGATTGTCTAGAATCACACAACCTGACAGAGAGGGCTTAAACCTAGGCATGTTTAACTCTTGAACTCACACTCTTATCTATTGTACCTTACCTAATACTCTTTTGGTTTAAATGTATTACAGATTGTCAACATTTTATAATTTTTGTAATTGAGCTCATATTTGGCTATTAAACATTTTGCATTGAATCTCAAATCTAAAGCTCAGTAGTATCTGTAGGTCAATGTACCACAACCACCTCACACTCAGTATGTCCAAGGCAGAATTCATCATCACTTTTCAATTTGTAACTCATAGATTCCCTCCTCTTACATTTTAAATAGGAACCAAAGAATATAAGTGTCAGCCAGGCACGATGGCACGTGCCTGTAATCCCAGTACTTTGGAGGCTGAGATAGGAGAATCACAGGTCTGAGAACAGCCTTGGCAATGTAGTGAGACTCTTAGCAACCTAGCAAGATACTGTTTCAGAAAAACAAAAAGGCCTAGGGTGTATCTGGTAGATAGAATACCCATGTTCAACACCCAATACCACACACACACACACACACACACACACACACACACACACACACACACAATGTTGAGTGTCTATATGTGGAGTTAAGTGAAGTATGTTGATCCAAAGTATTTCAAAAATAAGGCTCACAAATTCAGTATTTAAAACTCACAGATACTTTAGAACATTGACGTTAGAAAACTAAACAAACGATTCACTTAATGAAGAAAAGCATCAAGTTTTATATTTTCCTTTTTTTAATGTGCTTTTATTGGTGCGTTATCATCTCACATCATTATGTAAATCATGTTGACATTGACATACATGCACACAGCACTTGGTGCCAACTCCCTCCTCCCCATCTCCCCCCTTCCCGTACAGAGGACTGAGACTGATATTGGGATTTTCACATATGTACACACAGTTGATGTTAGTATTTACAATAATGAACCTCAGTCTTCTCCCTCATCTTCCCTTAGACCACCTCCCTGGCCCACTGAGGTTTCTCCTCCATTATCTGGAGTCCCTCTGATATCTCAGTTACTCCCTAGCTTGCACATATTAAAGAAAACATATGTCCCTTCACTTTCTGTGACTGACTAATTTCACTTAACATAATGTTCTCCAGGTCCTTCTATTTTCTTGCAAATGACATTATTTTATTCTTCTTTATTGCTGAGTAGAATTCTGTTGTATGTATTTCCTATAGTTTTGTGATCCATTCCTCTGTTTATGGATACCTGGTTGGTTCCATAACTTGGCTATTATGAATTGTGCTGCTATGAACATGAGGATGCATATGTTACTGTAGTTCTCTGGTTTCAACCTCTTTGGAAAGATACCCAGGAGTGGTATAGCTGGATCATATGGTGGATCCATTCTGAGTTTTCTAAGGAATCTCCATACTGATCTTCATAGCAGCTGAACTAGTTTGCAATCCCACTAACAGTGTAGAAGAGTTCCTATTTCCCAACATCCTCGCCAACATTTATTATTATTTGACTTCTTGAAGGCATCAAGTTTATAACATCAAAGATGGAAGTGAGACTTAGGAATCTAAGAAAAAAATTTTAATACTCTCTCACCATTTGTTATACTCTAAATGCAAAATGTTCTAGACATGGATCCAAGGATTTTCTCTGCATTAACAGGTGGAATTCTCGAAAATCTATAGGCAGGTACTATTATTGTCATCATGTTACAGATGAGAAAACTGAGACTAAGAAACCAAGAAGCTAGCCAGGCGTGGTGGCGCACGCTTGTAATACCAGCATTCGGGAGGCTGAGACCAGAGGATCTGGGTTCGTGACCAGCCTCAGCTACCTAGTGAGGCCCTCCGCAACTTAGTGAGACTCAGTTTCAAAATAAAAAGAATAAAAAATAGGGCTGGGGGTATAGCTCGGAGGTAGAATGCCCCTGAGTTCAATCCCCAGTACCGCAAAAA